>JAXQQM020074971.1:0-118546 GCA_034641835.2 Pinus albicaulis
TAAGAGAGAGACGGAGAAAGGGGGGGGGTATAGTGGGGGGGGGGAGAGAGGAAGGAAGACAAAGAGGAGGGGGGAGAGAGAGGGAGAGAGGGAGGGAGAGAGAGATGGATTTGGAGGAGGAAATAGAGAGAGGAAATAACAAAGACATTGAGAGATAGAGGTGGAGAGAGAGAGGGATTGACAAGGGAGAGATGAAGACAGAATGAGGGAGAGAGGAGACGAAGGAAAAGAGAGAAAAGGAGAGAATAGAGATAGGGAAATAAGGGGAAGAGAGAGAGAGAGGGAGGGAGACATAGATATGGAAGGGAGGAGAGAGGGGGAGAGAGAGAATGAGAGAGGGAGGGAGATAGTGACAGTGTTGGAGGGTGGAGAGAGAGAGTGTGATGGGGGGAGAGACAGAGGGAGGTGGGAGAGAAAGGGAGAGAGAGGAAGGAAGAGAGAGAGAGGGAGAGATGGAGTTGGAGGGGATGAGAGAGGGAGGGACAAAGAAATACATAGAGAGAGAAAGGTGGCCAATAAGATTTAATACTAATAAGAAATATGAAAAAATAATAGGTGTGACAATAAAAACAATAGAAGAAAATAATTTGAGATTGATCACAATGAATATTGTTTGTAATTGACTACATTCTTATTATTCACATTTTCTATCATTCGACATTGTTAAATTGTCACTTTACATCCAAAATTTTTATTTCATCATTTTTCATCATTCAAGTTATTAACAACCTCTCATGTCAACAAACTCACGCCCTAAATAAATTTAAAATTAATTTGACCAAAATAATATTTGAAATATTTAGCATATTTAAAATGATCAAAATAATCAAATGTTTAACAAATTTTGTATGACCACTCAAGAATGAAACCAGCCTAGATCCATCTTAACCCCGGATCTATCAAGCGCTGAGAGGGATCAAATCTCTTGAGGTGCAAACCTTTCCTCAAATTTTGCACTAAAAAAAAATGTTTGCACCTTGAGAGATTTGATCCATCTCGGTGGTGCTTGATAGATTCTGGGTTAAGATGGATCTAGGTTGGTGATACAATTGATATTTTTAAGATTAAAAAATTAATAAAAATTAATCACATTATAATTTTATTTTAAATTATCGGTATTATCAATTATAAATAGAATTATGAATTGCTAGAGCTCTGAGTTTGCATAGCCAATCCCTTGTAGTGCGCTTGCTTTTTATAAAAATATATTTTCAAATTAAAAATTAGATTGAAAAAATAAACTCCATATGTGTTATGCTTTTTAACGTGAAATAAATTAATCACACAAATAAATTTATTTATAATAATTTTTATAAGAAAATATATTCTAAAATTAAAAATTAGATAGAAAAAATAATGTCCATATGTTATTAATTTTTTTTTTTACTTAAAAACATTTAAACAAGAGAGACCATGAACAACAAACAATTGGAATGTCCATCATGTGTTCATGGAATTTTGGTGTTTGGAATCGATTTGCAAGTAATCTTACTGGTTGTTTATGGCAAGATTGAAAGTTGACTTAGCTTGTTTGTAAATCTACTGAAATTTCTCTAGTCTTCTATTTTTTTTTTTTAATTATGATGAGTTATTAGCATTTTAAGCACATCATTTTATGAAGTCTCATAGCATTAGATATCTCTAAGTGGTACATTGTTGCACATTCAGTCTCATAGCATTAAATATCTCTAAGTGGTACCTTGTTGCACATTCAATCTCATAGCATTAAATATCTCTAAGTGGTACATTGTTGCACATTCATTTACTACCATTAAATATCTCTAAGTGGTACATTGTTGCACATTCATTTACTACGCACAAAGGAGGATACCATTGGCAAATATCATGGGTAAATACCACAGTAAATACCATGGGTAGATTCTGTCTATTTTGACCATATCCAGAAACCAAATATGTCGTTTTTCATCCATCTATTATAGTTTCAATGTCCTTATATCCATGTTCTCTAGTTTCAGTTAGTCATCCCATGTGGTTGGGAGGGTTGTTGTTTTTCTAATGAGGTTGGTCATTTGCTAGGACAATGGACCATAGATTCTTCTAGCCCTTGATTTGAAATTACATTACAGGAAATTTTAGCCTAAAAGTGGCCTCCTAAGGAAAAATAATAATATAATACTTAAAATAATAAAATAAGAGTAATGAATTTTGGAGGGAAAAGAAGAAAACTATTTATAGAGGCATGTCAACATTGGAAAATGGCACGACACCTCCAATTAATCTAGAACCATATATAATGTAAAATAATTGTTAAACATAACGAAGAGGGTTATGTGGGGTTTGCACATAAGCCACCATGACAACGCCTCGTCGATGCCACATGGCAGTGGCGAGTTGGTGTGGAACTATGCTAATGTGGATGCACGACCCTTTTTAATGACTTGCTGGAGCGATGTGGAGTCCATGTGGGAGCTACATGACCTTATCACCACCCATTGCTTATTGCCACAACGAATGTGCAATGTAACACAGAATGAACAATTGTAGTAGGGAGGTGAAAATAGAGTGGTGATGGTAATTTTCCAAGAAATTCCCATCTGTTGGGGTCGTCATTCGACGAAACCTCCCACCACTCATCATATCAAAATTTTGACCCTCCATAACTAACATGCTACCTTGGATGACAAAACTGTAGGATGGCCAAATCAACGACCCACATTTCATTTTGTACCCCCTTGGCCCACTATGAGTTAATGGGAGGATTCGACATTAGTATTCTCACCATGGGCCCCACATTAAAAGGGCACCACCTCATGGAAAAATGATTGGTTTATGGGTCCTATCTATGGTCCTCATTCATCCCACCCCCCACCCCCCTTGGTCTACCGTGAGTTAGCTTGGGGGTGGGGTTCCTAAACAGGAAACCATCCATGAAAAACCACTTTAATTTCCAATAACCTAAAATTGGGGGTAATGTGAAATCATTGCATAACCCATGGGGCCAGGCTTGGTGGGGCCCATGAGCCTTAATTGACATGGAAAGTGACATGGAGACATGGAAATGGACACATGGACGCCTTGTAGTGACATGGCAGACCCATGGCCTTATTCAATGGGTGAAACTTGAAGGGGGCATAACTCTTAATCCAAGAGTCAGATTGAGATAAAATTTATATTGCTGCAATTCTCTTAATGTGTTGGATACAATGGTGGCATCAAAATTTAATTATGCAAACTATGAAAAATTCAGAGGATATTTTAGCTCCATATTCATAAAAAACCTTGGACATCAAGTTAATTATCTCGTAACACCTTCCACAACTTGAGTTAGGTCAAGGGGGTGGGAGGGAGTGTTATATCATTCACCTCTATTGACCTCCATCTCTCCTTATTTGTCTCTCTGTCTCACCCCCCTAAACACATGTCACACACACTCTCTCTCCATATATATCTCTCTTCCTCCCTCCCTCTCTCTTTCTCTCTCTTCTTCCCTCTCGCCCCCACCATATCTATCTTTATCTCCCTGTATCCCTTATTTATCTCTCTATATCAGCTCATAAGCATACACACTCTCTCTCCATATCTATCTATCTATCTGTATCTCCCTCTCTCTCACTATCTCCCTATCTCTCACTATCTCCCTCTTCTCTATCCATATTTATCTCTCTACCTCCCTCCCTCACTTTATAGGCTCTATTATTCCCTCTCGCCCCACTCCATCTATATCTCTATCACCCATTGGCTCTCCTTCTTTGTATCTCTTTCTCACCCCCTAGCATAATCTCTCTCTCTTCTTCCCTCTCTCCCCCGTCTATCTATATCTATATCTCCCCTTTTGTCTCCTCCTTTCTCTCTCCTTCTCACCCCCAAAACATAGACTTACACTCTCCATATCTATATATCTCTCTCTCCCTCTCTCTATTCCCATTCTCTCTCTCTCTCTCTCTCTCTCTCTCTCCCTCTCTCCCTCTCTCTCTTCCCACTCTCTCTCTCTCTCTCTCTCTCCCTTGTCACCCCCTCTCCCTCTCCACATTTCTCTCTCTATGTATCTCTTCTTCCCTCCCTCTCTCACGCCCTATAGCTCCATTTGTCTCTCCTCTCTCTCAAGTCCTCTCTCCCTTTCCCTCCCACCTCTGTCTCTCTTTTCCCCCATCACACACTCTCTCTACACCCTCCCCCTCTCCCCTTCTCTACCCCCTCCATATGTATGTCTCCCTTTCTCTCTCTTCCCCTTCTTTCTTTATCTCTATCCTCTCATTTTATCTCTCTTCCCTCATCCCCCATCCCCCCTCTCCATCATTCTATTTTCAGCTCTCCCTTGTCACTCCCTCTCACTCCCTGCCTCTATCTCTCAATGTCTTCGTTCTTCCCTTCCTCTCTCCCTCTCTCCCCCCTCCTCTCTCTCCCTTCCTCCCCCCTCCTCTCTCTCTTCCTTCGTCTTTCTCCCCCTCTCTCTCTCAAATCTAATCCCATTATACTATATTTAAGAAAGAAACTAAATTAAAAAAACAAAAAAAAACATAATTGGTTGTAAAATATTAAACCTATATTTTGGGAAAATCCTGTCAAAGAAAATACAATAGTAAGAAACTTAAAAGAATCATGCACTTACTTTCCTATGTCATTATTCATCACTTTGCCTTATCCCTTGGCTTGGATCCTTGGTTAATATGCATCTATATTGGTTCTTTATAATATTATTTATATTATATAAATTTTACATATTTATATATATTCTAATTTTTTATTTTATTAAAACATCCATTTAATCTCTATGAGAATATTTTTAGTAGTCAGATGGAGGTTTAGATATATCTCAAAAGTAGTTATAACATTTTTTTTTAGATTTTATTAAAAAATTGTCATAAAATAAAATAAAAATAAAATATTTATAAAATAATTTAATTGTGAAATAAATTATGGTTTTTGGGTTGTAGAGGGCCTCTCGGCCCAAATATATATATATATATATATATATATATATAACAATTTGATTTATATAGCTATACTAATTATTAGTAATACCAAAATTATTAACAATTATAGTTTGTAACATAAGGTAAAAACCAATCTTACTTGCTCTTGATTAGAGCTGCGGAAGGATTTGGAACCCTAGCACCCCTGCCATGGAGCCCCTTCCCTCTGTCGTCATCAAGCCATCGCATGGCACTGAAGATCTATGCATCCAGAGGACATTGGCCAAGCCGCCGCTCCAGATTGCTCCTGCAATCGTACTTGTGAGAAACCATCCGAGGGAACAAGGTCTGCGCTCACTGTTTTGAAGCCCTGCGAGAGACGCTACCGGCAAAGATTACCTGGATAAGACTCCTCGCGAGCAGAACCCCATCAGCCTTGAAAATGGAAAAAAGATGGCCCTCGAACACTTGAATTTCCAGAAAGATACCTGGATCCAGTGCGATACCTTGGAACGAATAAATATGAGAAGCCCTTGCTCATAGGATTGTGCCTGGAAAATAGAAAAGGTCGCGGAACGCACAGATTAGGCAAGGATTTTCAATCTGGGCTCTGCAACGCATCCGAGCAGCCCGGGTTTCCCAGATCTACGCTCTCCTGCCTTTCAAATGCAGATCTCACTCCTCACGGGCAGATACATGATGCTATGGGTCCGCTCAATAGATACAGTTCATAAACTCCTGCACGCCCTGGAGTAGAGGCTGGGGATTCCCTTAGCTCTTCAAAGACTTCTATATGGAGGTAAACTGCTTGATGTCTCATTTTCCCTTTCATTTTATAACATTGAGAGAGACGCTACTATATTTTAACCCTTCGTTTGAGAGGGGGGGTTGCGGGGCACTCCTCATCTGAACCAAATTTCTCCTACAAAGATGTTGTCCATGCACAACCCAAGAAAGAAGCTCAAACCCCTGTAGCCCCCAAGCCTTTTCTAGTTGATAGGCTGGAGGATGTTCCCTCCATAGAAATTTCCCATCTAGAGCTGGCAGATCAGTTTCAAAAATATGTAGAAGCAGTCATCATCTACAGATTCAATGGAATTTGGCCTCGCACAAAGGATCTCTACGACTGGATCTACGCCAACTGAACCCACAACTGCACGGTCATCTTCTGCTCAAAGGGCTTCTTCATTGTAGTTTTCAATCACGACAAGGACTACCAGAGGGTTGTAACTAAAGGTCTGTGGTTTTAGGGAGCAGCAGGGTTATTCCTTACACCCTGGTTCCCAGATTTCGACCCCTCTATGACAATCATCACCAAGATTCCAGGGGTCAGGCTTCCCAATTTACCTGCTCACTTATGGCACCTTTCAGTCTTTCAAGGAATAGGAAACACCCTGGGCCTCTATCTGATAACAGATCCCCTTTGGGAGTACCAGGGACTATACACACATGGCAGAATATGTGTTGAAATAGATATAAGTAAAGGGCTTCCTGATCAAATAAATCTCAAGATTGGCGATTTCCTGTGGACACAGATTCAGGATTATGAGAACACTGCCTTCCTTTGCCGCCATTGCCACCTAACAAGGCACCTTTAGGACACTTGCCCCATGTTCTTTGCCAAAAAAAGAAAAACAACCTCAAATCAAAACTCAAAATATGGATACCATGTTATCTGCCTCCCGTAGATGATGTTGAGCCCTCGAGCTGAGATGTGGAGGAGATTGACGCAGAAATGGAGCAGGAAAAGCAGACGAAATACTCATCCTCCGATGTCCCTAAGGGACCCCGTGTCACTACGACCTCTCAGAAACGTATCCATAAGTCCTCCTCTTCCGACACAGATAAGGAGACTCCTCCAACAATCAACAATAGTCTACAAGTGGTTGTAGCCCATCCGCACCAAGCTAGATGGGTCAAAGTCAACAAAAAGAAAGGAAAAAAAAAATTGCATGGAGGATTCTGCCCATTCTGGGTAGAACCCAGTTTATATCTTCTTTTGTTTCTAAGTCTCGCTTCACTACTCTTTT
This sequence comes from Pinus albicaulis, assembly GCA_034641835.2. Taxonomy (NCBI): domain Eukaryota; kingdom Viridiplantae; phylum Streptophyta; class Pinopsida; order Pinales; family Pinaceae; genus Pinus; species Pinus albicaulis. The sequence continues at coordinate 6,905 of JAXQQM020074971.1, forward strand.
GTTTGTTTCATGTTCACTCTTTGGGACCGAGGTTGATAGTTATCATTTCCAGTTGGTTCGTTTCTTGCCTCTCTTGATTGTAATATCTTCTTATACCATATGATCGCTTAATAGAATTAGTCTTATTCACGGGAAAAAAAAAATATCAAAATGATTATTAATATATAACAAATATTTTCACAACCTTTTAGATAATATAACTATTTATTCATTAAATGTCACATTATAAATTGTTCCATATTACTTTAATGAACTATAATAAAAACTAGCCAAGCTAATTTAAAATAAAATTGTTTCTTTTTATAAATTAATTATTCTCACACTAATTAACCAAGATACAAGTACCATCTCGTACTTTCACCCAAAGCGTTTGCGTTAGGGTTTTGCGTCTCTGATCCCAAACGAAACCCTAGCGACTGCAGCATCCCGACTGCTTTGCACCAGCACTGACAGCGCTGAACATCTCTGGCAGCCTCGTCCTGGTCCTAGGGATGGAGGTCGAAACGGGGGGGGAGGAAAACCCCCCCCTGCAAATGAAGCCGATTCAGAGATTCGAATGGAGGACAAATCTGACAAGGGCCCAGAGACGGAAAAAGCCCAGAAATCGTCTACGGAAGCAAGAACGGAGACACAACAAGCCACATCATCCACATGCAAGCCCATAGCTTCAGAACGGCCTAAAATTGATCTGCCAAGTCATCGAATAAATGCCAGAATACAGTACATGACGGATCATGCCCTCATAGGCAAATTTGTTGGGTTTTGGCCCACGGAGAAGGCCCTCCAGGGCTGGATTGCCTCTAAATAAAAGCCCAAAGGAGAAGTTTCTTTGCAGCTTGGAGCAAAGGGGTTTTTCACCGCCACATTCAACTGCTTGGAAGACAGAAACAGAGTCTTGGATGGGGGACCATATTTTTTCAATTCGGCAGGGCTGTATTTGAGAAACTGGGTAGAAAGATTCAACCCAGATCGAGAAAACTTCAACTGGGCTCCTGTCTGGATCAGACTCTACTCATTGCCACTTGAATACTGGGACGAGGAAACCCTAAGAGCGATAGGATCTGGATTAGGCGAGTTCATAAAAATTGCCGAAGAAACCAAGCTCAGAAGATATACCTCCTACGCTCGCATCTGTGTTCAAATGCACTTGGACAGCGCCCTCCCAGACGGGGTAAGTATCTTTCACGACGACTTTGAGTGGATCCAGCCTTTAGATTATGAATATGTGCCGTTCAGATGCAGACGATGTCATGCCCATGGGCATCTCTATAGAGACTGTCCTCTCACGGTCCAGGCTCGCAAAGCTGAATCAGAGGGGAAAGCAGAAGCAGATGGATTCACTAAAGTCGCTTCCAGGAAAAGACATAGCAAGAAATCCGCTCCAGGTAAGAAACCCACCACCTCTGCCTCCACCCCTTCTACCAGCAATAGTTTTGAGGCGCTTGCACAAACTGAACCCTCGAATGTTCAAACCCCTGTCACCCCCAATCCTGTCAGCCCCTCCATGCCCCTTCCAAATCTACCCAACCCTGCACCACCCCCGCCCATTCCACCCTCTTCGACCTCTGTTGAAAGACCTAACCTCACTCTTACCCTCAATCAGAAACATGTCTCCTGGGACCCTAACCTCCCCTATTCAGAGATTTCTGCTTCCCCTGTCAACCCAGAGGCCACAGATCTACGCCAACCCGACCAGGCCATTCAAATGGACGAAGACAGTGAAGGTTTTGTCATAAGCGAGCTAGAACTCACAGGTATGGAAGAAGCTTGTGAACGAAAAGAATATGATAAGATCAACCAACGGCAGATTGATACTATAGAGGCGCTTCTGGACAAAGTCCATCAAAACAAGAAACTGGGGGTCCAGGCTGGCAGTCGTTGGGATAGCTTGAAGGTGATGAAAGAATCCAAGAAAAGAGGGAGAACTCCTGACTTGCAGCGCACCATGGCTCTGGGGAAAATATTAGTGGAATCGGGACAATATCCCAAGCTCACTAAGTTCTTCAAATCGCTCCCAACTAGTTCTCAATGAATTTGATTTCCTGGAATGTTCGAGGACTTAACGGTCCCGGCAAATACAGAATGATAAAGAACTTGATACAGAAGGAAAAACCCCACCTGCTCTTCCTTCAAGAAACTAAATGTAACAGTCAAACGTTGAGCTCCATTTTGGCTAAAGCTTGGCCGGGATGTCGATCTGCAGCGGTGGACGCCTCAGGATATTCGGGAGGATTGGCAATTGCTTGGAACCCTCAAGCCTTGCAGATTAGTGACCTTCATGCCACTCACAATCTTATCCAGGCCACTTTCCATCCCATAGGCACCAACATTCATGGACATCTGTCCAATGTTTACTTTCCCCAAGACCTGGCAAGCAAGGTAACGCTCTTAAATACACTTGAGTATCTCAACTCCAACAGGACTCATCCTCTTTGGATTCTGGGCGGAGATTTTAACATGATCACAAAGATGGCTGAAAAGTCTGGAGGAAGAGCTAGACTTGATCAGGACTGTGCCCACTTCAAGGACTTCATCAACAGCAATTGGCTCATAGATATTCCTTTTTGCAATGGGCTGTACACCTGGAACAACCGCAGGATAGGCAGGCAACAGATAGCTTCCAAGTTGGACAGATTCCTTCTTTCGGATAACGCTATCCATGTGGGGGGAGATTTTACCGGATCCATCCTCCCCATCACGGGCTCTGACCACTGGCCCATCATGCTCCATTGGCAAAATATGGGTCTCCATACCAAACGGCCTTTCAGGTTTGAAGCTTTTTGGCTCACGCATCCTTCCTTTACTGACATGGTACACTCAGCCTGGAAAAGATTCACCCCTCCCAATGGGTCAAAAATGTACCAATTCCAACAAAAGCTCAAGTGGGTCAAGGAGCAAATCAAAGAATGGAACCACAACACTTTTGGTAACATCTTCAAGGAAAAGCGAATCCTAGAACAACAAATGAAGGATGTTCAGCAGGAGATTATAAACTCTGGCAGGTCTGAACCTCTAGCCACCACAGAGCTGGAACTTCAACGAAAATTGGAAGACAGATATAAACAGGAGGAAATCCTCTGGAGACAAAAGTCCAGAGTTCGTTGGTTAAAAGAAGGAGAACGCAACACCAAGTTCTTCCACAACACGACCATCCAACGAAGAATGCAGAACAGAATAGGCCACATCATGAATCAACAAGGGGAAAGGATGGAGAGGCATGAAGATATGGAAAAAGAGCTTGTTAACTACTTCAAGGACCTCCAGAAGGAGCCACAAGCCAATAGACAGCCTGCTATAAATCAGATCACACGGCTTATTCCAAAACTCATCACGGATGACCACAATCAAATGCTGCTACGACCAATATCCCCGCAAGAAGTAGACACGGCTATGGCTCAATTCAAGGATGGCAAAGCCCCGGGACCGGACGGATTCACAGCCAACTTTTTTCACCACTTTTGGGCTCTCATCCGAGAAGAAGTCTGGCAATTGGTAGAAGAATCTCGAGCTATGCACTGGATTCTGCCTTCTCTCAACACCACCTTTGTAGCGCTGGTACCAAAAGAGGAGCAGCCCAGCAGACCTGATAAATTTAGACCCATTGCCCTTTGCAATGTTATTTACAAAGTCATCACCAAGGTCATCGCTAACAGGCTCAAACCTCTTCTTCCTCTCCTCATTTCTCAGGAGCAAACAGGTTATGTTGAAGGGCGTCAAATTCTGGACGGCATCATTCTCACCCACGAGATCATACACTCTCTCAAAGTCTGCAAAAAGCCAGGTATGTTGCTCAAAATCGATCTTTCAAAGGCCTTTGACAAGCTGAACTGGAATTATATTCAGCAAACTCTAAGTGCTTATGGATTTGACAATATGTGGATTCGTTGGATCATGAGCCTCATCTCCTCTTCCTCTCTATCCATTCTTCTCAACGGCACCCCTTCTCACCCCTTTCGCCCCTCTCGAGGCATCCGACAAGGGGACCCTCTCTCCCCCTTCCTCTTCGTCCTAATGGCTGAAGGGCTAGGCCGACTCATCCATGAGGCAGTCAATCTTGGTCATTTGCGTGGTCTTTCCCTTCATGATACCCCCACCACCACTCATCAACAATTTGTTGATGACAATATGCTCTTTGGCCACCCTTCCGTTCAAGAAGCCCGATCCTACAAAGATATCCTTAATCTGTTCTCTAAAGCCTCTGGATTAACTATCAATGATTCCAAGTCTCAGGTTTTCTTCTTCCACACTCCCATTCCAGCTCAAGTCAACATTGCTCGCATTCTTGGATTTTCTTTAGCCACCCTCCCTGACAAGTACCTTGGAGCACCCCTTACGGACTCTGCCATCAAGCATTCCTCCTGGAACCAACTTCTTGAGAAATTGGAAACTCGACTCTCTTCTTGGACCTATCGAGCCCTCAACATGGCCAGCCGTCTAACTCTCATTAAAGCCACCCTGCAATCTATGCCTCTCTACCTTTTTTCTGTTCTTGCAGCTCCGAAGTGGGTTCTCAAGCAGATCAAAACTCTGCAGAGATGCTTTCTCTGGGGCTCCTCGGGACAAAATCGGAAATGGGCCCTAGTGAAATGGAGCACTGTTTGCACCCCCAAAGCAGATGGAGGTCTTGGTTTGAGAGATCCAACGCACAGTAATGAAGTCATGGCGGCCCGAGTCTGGTGGAGATGGATGTCCAATCCCCAAACTCCTTGGGCCAAACTCTGGACAGCGAAGTATGCACACAACAGAGCAACTGCTGATTTGGTTCGTTTTACCCCCATCAACTCAGGTTCTTTAATCTGGAATGCGGCAAAGCAACACCATGCGCTCATTCAGCAGCACAGCTTTTGGGAGGTGCGCAATGGTCAATCGGCGAGATTTTGGACAGATGCATGGCAACAGGAATCTGCTCTCCTGGAAAAATTCCCCCTCACCAACCTTGGTGAACCCAGAATTATTTTAGACAGGAAAATCAATGAACATTGGGAGGATAATGATAGCAATGGATACAGGATCTGGAAACCTTCTCATCTCATTATTGCTCAAGCCCAGAATACAGTAATAGAAGACCTCGATCAAGAGCTACAGAGAAGACAAATCAGGAGCTCCCCTGATCCTGACATTCTCAGATGGGGTCACACTACCAAAGGCATGTTCACCACTAAAGAGGCCTACACCCTGATGCATCCCCCCCCTCTTCCCCGGGATCCTCTTTGGCAGATGATTTGGAATCCTCAAACCTGGCCCAAAATCTCCACTTTCCTCTGGCTACTCAGTCACAAACGCATTCTTACCTGGGATAATCTCACCAAAAGAGGCTTCATAGGGCCCTCCCGATGCCCAAACTGTGCTCTCAATGCTGAAACCATCCCTCATCTCATGCTGTTTTGCCCGCTTGCCAACTCCCTTTGGAACAAATGTAGAATCCGTTGTCAAAAACGCATTCCCTCCTGTGAAATTACCTCCCTTCTTCGAAATTGGCCCAAACGTCCCTATGCCTCAGCCCTCCTCAATGCGCTTTGGCATCTTCTCCCAGGTCTAATCCTTTGGACCTTATGGAAAGAACGTAATAAGCGTATCTTCAAAAACCAAACTAGCTCCATAGATTCCATATGGCACACATTCATGAGCAATCTCCAGGAATCCTTGGAACTCCACTCTTGGCAAGAAGAGGATCTCCCGAAGCAGCAGCAAGAATTCCTCATTTGGAACAACTGGAATATCAATCTTGGAGTCACTCAGAACAGTCGAAATACAGTGGCCTCAAAGGCGCCCCTACACTGGACTCCCCCTCCCCCAGGGCTTTTCAAATTAAATTTTGATGGTGCTTCCAAGGGGAATCCCGGGCAAGCAGGTTTTGGAGGCATTATTAGAAACTCCAATGGCGAAACTCAGCTTCTCTACTTTGGATCGATTGGTTGGGACACCAACAATTCAGCGGAGCTTGAAGGACTTTGGCAAGGCCTCAGATTGATTCTTCAACACAACTTTTTCCCTACCATTATTGAAGGGGATTCTCAAATCCTTATTCATATTGCCAATCAGCTGCTTTGGGGAGCCGATCCTAATAAGGTTACTCAGAGTTGGCGTTTGGCAGCTCGTATTTGCAAGATAAGTGAATGGATCCATGACAACAGAGCCATCTCCTTCGCCCACGTCAAAAGGGAAGGAAATAAGGTAGCTGATCTTCTGGCTAATTATGGCACTGAGAATAATAGTTTGCTCACCCACGGGGACCTCAATATCATCCATGATGCTGAAACACAACAAAACTGCTCCTCCTTGGTGCACAAGGATTGCGCCACGCCGGATGCGGCTGCAGATGGAAATTAATGAGCTGAGGGCTCGCGCGCAGCCTCCAACGCTGCCCACACGCCGTGCCCACATGGCTCATGGCACTATGCCCGCCGGAGCTATTAATTCGCCTCGAACGGACCAGAGAGGCAGTTATTGCATCATCGTTCTTGGATATATGGGGCTGGTTTTATGGAATGTCTGCAGTATGGATGGAATGTCGAACAGTGAGAGCCATGGCGGACCTCTGAACCCGCTTGATGCTGTTTGTTCGCTCGATTGCGCCAACTCCAGCTGCAAAACGCAGACTGGATGCCGCTGCAGCATCTTCGCCTGTCTGGAGATCGTCCCGGGTGTTCACTTCTCCAACAGTCCCTTCTGCGGAGCTTCGGCCTCAACTGGAGCTACAGCAGAATTCGCTGCAGGTAATCCGGATCTCTCTGGCCTCAATTTGCATTCCTCGGACAATTACTCCACAAGCAATTGTTTTGCTGGTTATATCGTTTCTCCGTCTGGTTATATTGCTTCTCCGTCGGGTTTTATTGCTTCTCCGTCTGGTTATTTTGCTTCCTCAACTGGTTACACTGCTTCTCAGTCTAGTTGGCCTAACCCTGGTACCCTCCTCACTACTCCCCATTCTCGGCCCTCCCTTCTTGGCGGGCCTCGTGAGAGCCACCCCTTGTTAGCCATGCCACGCCTCAGGCAGCGCATGCGCTGCAGAAGAGGCACATGTCGAGGTCTGGCCATGGAAAATCCACCCTCCCCGCTTTCTGAGCTCAGCTCGTCCTCTGAGGATGATGCTCACACGCCCCCGCCTGCCTCTCGAGGTGGTGGAGCCAGAGGAAGATGCCGGGGTCGACGTGCGGTGAATTATGCTTCTACAGGCAGAGGGAGGGGTCGTGTTCGCGCCAGGAGTTCTGGTGACTTCCCCGGTCAGCCACCTCTAGCCTCTGAGCCTCCTGGCCCTCCTGGAACTCTGGCTCCTACCAGTCAGCCTCCTTCTGACTTCCCTACCCCTCCCAGTCAGCCCACTCCCCGGGAAAGTCACATTCGAGGTGCCACCATCCGTCAAACTACTCAAAATGCCGAACTCTGTTTCCACTGCACCTCCTTCGACTCCATCATCACCGCCCTCATCTCTGTCTCGCTCCGTGAGGAAATTCCGCCTTATGCCACCCCTTCCCTCCCCTTTGACCATCGCCCCTCTCCCCCTCCACCCACGGAGTTGCATTCTGGAGCTGACAACAAAGATTTGCAGACTGATAGCCAAGCAGGAAAGGAGGACAGTAGCGAGGAGAATGAATATGCATGCAGGATTGAAGAGGAACCAATGTCTTTTGAGCACGAGGGCTAAATCCCCTGGCTCATTCACTTCTGGTCTTTTTGAGTTTTGCTGTTTCAATTGCTCCACCGATGAGCAGTATGTTGTTTCTAGTTTTTCCAGTACTGTTTACATTTTATGTATAATCCTCTGGCCGGTTTCCCTTCTAAGGGCGGCACAGCATCTTCTGCCTAATGGGTTGGTTTCCCACTCTGGGCAACCCAAAACAATCAAGAACAGTGATGTTAATCAGCCCCAGCTCGCTGGCTCACACAGCAGCAGCATGGGTAGTTTTGTAACAGTACTTTTATAAATTAATAGATTAGTCTGATTTAGAAAAATAAAATTGTTTCTTTTTGGATAATATGAGAGTTTATACTATCATTTTCTCTTAACTAATATAATAAATAATTTTTTTTAAAGGTGCAATTAGTAATTATGTTAAGTTTTTGGACTTTTAATCTACATATCCATATTGCTCCACATGTTAGTTTAGGTTCCCACATAACATACAAAGTTAGTAGAGATTTGAATCAACATTTCAATTAATCTACACCTTAAGAGTTTAAATTAAAAAAATGATATGTAGGTAAGCTTTGATTCCAAAGACTGAAAAACTATTCATTTTCCACCATTAAATTTTACCCCTGGGAATATTTACATTTATAAAGTATAATGAAATTATAAATTTAATTTTTTATTAATTAAGTTTATCTTAATTTAAATTTATTAAACATCTTAAAATATTAACTTTTATAGTTTTAAAAATAAATTGTTTTTAACATTAAATAAATGTAAATATTTATTATAAATTAAATAAAAAATAAAAAATATTTATATCATTAAATTTTAATTAATTCTATAATTAATATAAATATATTAAAGCTTTATTTTCACTAAAGCTTTGTTGATAAATTTTATTTACAAACTCGATTATTTAAAATAATTATAAAAATAACCTCAATGAAAAATCACCGCATAACATCATATAAAATTAGATCAACTTTAACATTTTATTTTTAAAACCCAATTGAACGTCTCACTTCGGTTTTAAATATTGATTTAATAAAAAATATGATTTGATTATAAGATCCCGAGCTTGTAAATTTGAACGCCTCATTGCAAATCACCTTTCGGCCAATTGCTCCAACTCGGTCATTGAGGTTGTGCTGATTAATCTGGTTTCTTTTGGCACGTCGTCAGGGCAAAAAAATGTAATAGAGTTCCTGCATCCCAAGATGAGAAAATGTGTCACATGATTGACAAAGTAAATGGAATTTTCGCTGCATCTTTATAGAGCAGTCTTTAGATTGCTACAATATTCATTACAATCTTGAAAGCACACGGTGAAACAACCGATCTCTCCAAACTTTACCAACTTTAACGCTTGGAGTCAGAAAAAAAAATGCGACAACAACATATTCATGCTTTCTACAGATTTCCATTCTTGGTTTTTGTGTAGAATGTTTCTCGATACATTGATATTTTCCATGGAAGAAATTCTTGAGAAGACTTACAGAGACATTCATACCTTCACACAACCCTAAGGATTCATCACTGCCACCGCCATGAATTAAACACAGACCAAATCTTCCCTGCTCCAAATGCTTATGACCATAAGTGTAGAGAAGCAAAGTTTGTATAAATGGCGATGGGCAAATTTTTCCAGATGTAAAATTTTTGAAAGAGGAACCCACTATGCCCAAATCGAGGAGCCAAGTAAGGCCTTTGATATCTTCTTTAGGTTTCCCTCGAAAGGTTGGTTCATTTTTGCGAGGGGAAAATTCTTCTTAACCCACTACGCCCAAATTGCAGGAGCCAGTAAGGCCTTGATATCTTCTTCATGTTTCTGAAAAAGTTGGCTTCTATTCTTAAAAAAAAGAGACCTTTTGACTGTTCAGCAACTGGTTACTTCCTCTATCTGCAATATTTCATTCAACAATGAAACTAATAAGACATTGGGTGACACAGAGTGTATTCCCTCTCGGGTGAAGATGTTGGAAGCCAAGCCAAGCACATCTTAGGGGATGGCTGCTCAAGCACATTCTGCATTGCTCGTTGTGCAGAGAAACAAAAAGGAATTCATCGTGGTTTTGCAGGCAAAAATAGATGGGGATGCGGAAATCATCTCTCTAAGATGAAGTTTAAATTTCAAACCCTCCTTTCCATGCCATTCAAATTTAAATTTCAAAGCCCGCCTTCCCATGCCCAACAAATTTAAATTTAAAAGCCCGTCTTTCTTTGCCATTCGAATCTTATGGATGTATGGATTCCACCAATACATAGCATGAAAAGTTAATGAAAGGATACAAACGGAGAAGATGGACGTCAACAAACGGTGAGAAACAGAGGCCAGCGAAAATAAGACGCGTACAACGACATAAAAATTTGATGGGACACTCGATTGGCAGAGATGGCCGGAGACCGATGAGTGCGAACGTCGAGAAGGTAAAATCGTGCAGTTGTATTTCCGGTAGGCATAGTCCTCGAGCGGGGTGATCTGCCAGACAGGGGAGTACTAGAGGTGTCAGTCCCAGCTTTAGGGAAAGCCTTATTTCCCTGTCTTGATGATCGATAGAAATGGCATGGATAGTGTTACTCTTAGGAGCATTAATGGGCGTATAGACTTGAAAATAAGGCTTTCTGTTATCCATGGCAGGTGGAGGAAGATGAGGGTTGGATGGCATGAGTGTGAAAAAAATTCAGCTCACAACACTTTGGCCTGAAAGCGGGAAGATAGCATTTGAAATTTCAAATTGTTGAAATCGACCTAGCATTGAATGCGTGTAGGGTACGAGATAAAGTTTTCGAAAAAAGAGACATTGAATGCATGGCGAAAGAAGAATTGACGGAAAATAAAAAACCGTAATAATTTTCCACATGCATCTCCACCATGTCATGTATAACATCCATAAAACTTATCACATCAATTCCAAAAATTCGCATTATAGACTACTCCTTATCCGAAGGGCCATTGTTGGATTCCGATAATGTTTCGGTAACGTGTCACCAGGCATCAATTAAAGGAGTAAGCTAACCATTCAACATTTTTCCCTTTCCTTTCTATGCCTTCTTTTTGCCGGTGAACTCCTCTGACAACTTTGAATTTCTCAGGTTTGTTTCGTTGAAGTCTCCGCATATGTTCCGTTGAGGTTCGGGCTCTAGCTTCCGTCAATTTCTCCCACCGTTTACCAACTTCCGTTGTTAGAGACCCATCTACCATCATGCATGTAAGATACATGCTATACATCCATTGAATTCGACCTCCATTGAATTCAATTTGAAATTTGAATTGAAGCGGGAGTCATTCATCATTGTTTAAGGTTCATTGACAAATAATGAATACTCAGGGCGAGATACCCATAACCATGGCGAGCTCTGTTGTGAGCTCCTCCGTCATGCCCATTGACTGACTTTCATACCTGTGCGTAAGAGGGAAGCTTGAACGACAGCATACAGGTTGTAAGGGGAAGTTGCTCAAGTTATTTGTTGCCTGGTGTTTGCTATCTGGTATTTAAATTCTTTAATCTCAACAAATTTCGATTGCTTATTGTCCAAATTTTTTTCCTATACCGGCTTAAATCTCTTGCTGCTTGCCTGAGATCTATTGCACCATGCCTTCTCTCAAACTTGCGAACTAGATTGATTTATGAATCAATAGTTGGGATTGGAGAAAAATATGGTTTTATATGCCATAGCCCATAGAGGAGCCAATAAATTAGCTTCTACGAAAGGAAAGGAAACTACACAATCCTCCTTCCGCATATTTTTGGTGTGTATTGCAAAGCTCATTCGAGAACCAATTTGAGATTCGCTAGTTGCATAGTCCTGTTCCAGATCGAGTTTATCCAGTTCTAAGAGCAAAGGAAACATTTTTTAAATTAATAAGTTTACAACCTAACCTGAGCATGGTTTCTATCATTGTTTGTACGTTTTGAAGTTTCAATTTGGCAGACATACAAATCCTTCTTTTATTTTTCTATTTTTGAAAATATGTATCCTATAATACTTCCAGACAAGGATTTAAAATCACAAAGTGGTTTGGCTATTTGCAAAATATTCTGATCTACATGGCACTCAATATATATTTTTGATGCCACTGATCATACACATACAGGGAAGACTCACAGAGCTTCTCTTCTCTAGTGTCAATCATCCTACACTTCATACATATTGGCCTTCAAATTTGGTCTGCTTTTGCACATATCTGCAAGTTTTACAAAATTATGAATCTCTCAATGCACATCACTGCTAGCAAAAGGTATTCTAGTCTCTTCATGTTTTAGAAAATTATGAATCTCCCACTGCACAAGGGATTTCCATCTATGCACAAGGGATTTCCATCTACCCTCCAAGCTGACAGAAATCAAGATACAGTCAGCGTATGAATCTCCTGCTACACTTATAGCATGTACTTTTTCTTTTTCTTTTTTGAGCTTACCCAATTGTTCATCCTTGCCTTATTTTGGGCTCAATTCAGATTAACCTTTTCTAAGCAAGTCACGCTTCTCTTTATTTTCCTTTTCTTTTTTTTATGTATTGCCGAATTGAGTTGTGTTTCTCTCTATTTATCATTTTTATCTATGGCTGAATTGAGTTGTAATTTGTATATTGTGAGATAATTTCATTTTGGGTTTGTTTTTTAACTAGCACAACCACATTAGTAAATATTTACTAATGTGGTTGATATACGCCGATAGGCGTATATAAAATAGATTTACAACCACATTTACCAATGTGGTTGATATACGCCGATAGGCCTATATCCACTACCCATCACATTAATTTATATATCAATAAATAGATATTATATATAATAAATTTATTATATTAACTTGAAAAATATATATTATATATTAATAAGAATATTAATATATTAAATATATTAATTATGATTAAAATCACAAAAATATTTTATATATATTAATAATATTATAATAAGTATTAATAATATATATTAAAAATATTTATTAATATATTAAAAATATTAACTATATACATACTATAAATTAACTTGAAATATATATAATATATATTAATATAAAAATAATATAATATTAATAGTATATAATAATTTAATATATCATAGATGGTTATATTATTAATAAACCAAAAGAACTAATAATATATTAATAATATATATTATATCATAGTTGGTTATATTATTAATAATATTATAATATTACTAATAATCATTATTAATAAATATTAGAATATTTATTTATAATTATTATTAGTAATATTATAATATTATTAATATTACTAAATAAATATTAGAATATTATAATATTATAATATTATTAATAATATTATAATATTAGTAATAATCATTATTAATAAATATTTGAATATTTATTAATAATATATATTAATAATATTATAATATTACTAATAATCATTATTGATAAATATTTGAATATTTCTTTATAATGATTATTAGTAATATTATAATATTATTAATATTACTAAATGAATATTAAAATATTAAAATATTATTAATATATATTATTAATAATATATATTATTAATATTATAATATTACAAATAATCATTATTAATAAATATTTGAATATTTATTTATAATGAATATTAGTAATATTATAATATTATTAATATATACAAAAGTATTTTATATATATTTTTAATATTATAATAAGTATTAATAATATATATTAAATATTTATTAATATATTAATAATATTTACTATATACATACTATAAATTAACTTGAAATATATATAATATATATTAATAATATTTATTAATATAAAAATAATAAAAATAATATTTAATATTTTAATATTTATTTATATATTAATATCATAGATGGTTATATTATTAATAAACCAAAAGAACTAATAATATATTAATAATATTATAATAATATATATTATATATTAATAATATTATAATAATATTATAATATTACTAATAATCATTATTAATAAATATTTGAATATTTATTTATAATATATATTGATATATTAATAATATTAAACTCAAGAGAGTAATAAACCATATGAAACAATATTTAAAAACAAAAAACCTAAGAGATTAATAAACCCTAACAATTAATATTTTAAAGTGAAGATATTAATAAACCCAAGGGATAATTAATAATACAAACCCAATGTCATCATAAACCAAAGGTTTAAATATTATAAACCAAAGGAATTGGTGAACCCAAAGGATAAATATTATAAACATAAGGGATCAATATTAAAAACACAAGAGATTAATAAACCATAAGAATTGATATTTTAAACTAAAAAACCTAATAAATTAATAATCCATAAGAATCAATATTTTAAACATAAGATATTAATAAACAAACGAGATTATTAACATTATAAACCAAAAGAACTAATCGACCCAAGGGTTTAATGTTATAAAGCAAAGGAATTAGCGAACCCAAGGGATAAATATCATAAACCTAACGGATGAATATTATAAACAATAAAGATTAATAAACGCTAAGATTTAATATTTTAAACTGAAAAATCTAAGAAATTAACAAACCCTGAGAAATAGTATTTTAAACTCAAGAGAGTAATAAACCGAATGTGTGATTAACATTATAAACCCAACAGTTTAATACTATAAACCAAATCAATTGGTGAACCCAAGGGAAAACCATTACCCAACAAATTATAAACCAAAAGAATTGGTGAACCCAAGGGAATTGATTTAAACATTGAGACAATTGTTGTCACAATGCGACGTTGGACCAACTATGACCAAGGTTGGCCATGGGTGATTTTCATATTGAGACAATATTTGTCAGAATGTGACATTTGATCATGGATGACATTGATCGATTATTCATATTATAAATCAAAAGAACTAATAAACCCAAGGGTTTAATATTATAAACCAAAGGAATTGGTGAACCCAAGGGAAAACCATTACCCAACAAATTATAAACCAAAGGAATTGGTGAACCCAAGGGAATTGATTTAAACATCGAGACAATTGTTGTCAGAATGCGACGTCCAACCAACTATGACCATGGTTGGCCATGAGTGATTTTCATATTGAGACAATGTTTGTCAGAATGTGACATTTGATCATGGATGACATTGATCGATTATTTATATTATAAACCAAAAGAAGTAATAAACCCAAGGGTTTAATATTATAAACCAAAGGAATTGGTGAACCTAAGGGAAAACCATTACCCAACAAATTATAAACCAAAGGAATTGGTGAACCAAAGGGAATTGATTTAAACATTGAGACAATTGTTGTCAGAATGCGACGTTCGACCAACTATGACCATGGTTGGTCATGGGTGATTTTCATATTGAGACAATGTTTGTCAGAATGTGACATTTGATCATGGATGACATTGATCGATTATTTATATTATAAACCAAAAGAACTAATAAACCCGAGGGTTTAATATTATAAACCAAAGGAATTGGTGAACCCAAGGGAAAACCACTACCCAACAAATTATAAACCAAAGGAATTGGTGAACCCAAGGGAATTCATTTAAACATTAAGACAATTGTTGTCACAATGCGACGTTGGACCAAGTATGACCATGGTTGGCCATGGTTGATTTCATATTCAGACAATGTTTCTCATAATGTGTCATTTGGATCATGGATGATATCAATGATTATTCATATTATAAACTAAAAAGCTAATAAACCCAAGGGTTTAATATTATAAACCAAAGCAAGTGTGAACCCAAGGGAAAATCATTACCCAAAAAATTACAACCAAAGGAATTGGTGAACCTAAGGGAATTGATTTAAACATTGAGACAATTATTATTGCAATAAGGATTAAATGAAGTATGACCATGGTTGGCCATGGGTGATTTTCATATTGATACAATGTTTGTCAGAATGTGACATTTGATCATGGATGACATTAATCGATTATTCATATTATAAACCAAAAAAAATAATAAACCGAAGGGTTTAATATTATAAACCAAAGGAATTTATGAACCCAAGGGACAACCATTACCCAAAAAATTATAAACCAAAGTAATTGGTGAACCCAAGGGAATTTATTTAAACATTGAGACAATTGTTTTCACAATTCGACATTGGACCAACTATGACCAGGGTTGGCCATGGGTGATTTTCATATTGAGACAATCTTTGTGAGAATGTCACATTTGATCATGGATGACATTGATCGATTATTCATATTATAAACCAAAAGAGCTAATAAACACAAGGGTTTAATATTATAAACCAAAGGAATTGGTGAACCCAAGGGACAACCATTACCCAAAAAATTATAAATCAAAGGAATTGGTGAACCCAAGGGAATTGATTTAAACATTGACACAATTGTTGTCACAACGCGACGTTGGACCAACTATGACCAAGGTTGGCCATGGGTGATTTTCATATTGAGACAATATTTGTCAGAATGTGACATTTGATCATGGATGACATTGATCGATTATTCATATTATAAACCAAAAGAACTAATAAACCCAAGGGTTTAATATTATAAACAAAAGGAATTGGTGAACCCAAGGGACAACCATTACCCAACAAATTATAAACCAAAAGGAATTGGTGAACCCAAGGGAATTGATTTAAACATTGAGACAATTGTTGTCACAATGCGACGTTGGACCAACTATGACCATGGTTGGCCATGGGTGATTTCCATATTGAGACAATATTTGTCAGAATGTGACATTTGATCATGGATGACATTGATCGATTATTCATATTATAAACCAAAAGAACTAATAAACCCAAGGGTTTAATATTATAAACCAAAGAAATTGGTGAACCCAAGGGACAACCATTACCCAACAAACTATAAACCAAAAGGAATTGGTGAACCCAAGGGAATTGATTTAAACATTGAGACAATTGTTGTCACAATGCGACGTTGGACCAACTATGACCATGGTTGGCCATGGGTGATTTTCATATTGAGGCAATATTTGTCAGAATGTGACATTTGATCATGGATGACATTGATCGATTATTCATATTATAAACCAAAAGAACTAATAAACCCAAGGGTTTAATATTATAAACCAAAGGAATTGGTGAACCCAAGGGAAAACCATTACCCAACAAATTATAAACCAAATGAATTGGTGAACCCAAGGGAATTGATTTAAACATTGAAAAAATTGTTGTCACAATGCGACGTTGGACCAACTATGACCATGGTTGGCCATGGGTGATTTTCATATTGAGACAATATTTGTCAGAATGTGACATTTGATCATGGATGACATTGATCGATTATTCATATTATAAAACAAAAGAACTAATAAACCCAAGGGTTTAATATTATAAACCAAAGGAATTGGTGAACCCAAGGGACAACCATTACCCAAAAAATTATAAACCAAAAGAAATTGGTGAACCCAAGGGAATTGATTTAAACATTGAGAGAATTGTTGTCACAATGCGACGTTGGACCAACTATGAGCAGGGTTGGCCATGGGAGATTTTCATATTGAGACAATATTTGTCAGAATGTCACATTTGATCATGGATAAAATTGATCAATTATTCATATTATAAACCCAAAGAACTAATAAACCCAAGGGTTTAATATTATAAACCAAAGGAATTGGTGAACCCAAGGGACAACCATTACCCAACAAATTATAAACCAAAAGGAATTGGTGAACCCAAGGGAATTGATTTAAACATTGAGACAATTGTTGTCACAATGCGACGTTAGACCAACTATGACCATGGTTGGCCATGGGTGATTTTCATATTGAGACAATATTTGTCACAATGTGACATTTGATCATGGATGACATTGATCAATTATTCATATTATAAACCAAAAGAACTAATAAACCCAAGGGTTTAATATTATAAACCAAAGGAATTGGTGAACCCAAGGGACAACCATTACCCAAAAAATTATAAACCAAAAGGAATTGGTGAACCCAAGGGAATTTATTTAAACATTGAGACAATTGTTGTCACAATGCGACGTTGGACCAACTATGACCATGGTTGGCCATGGGTGATTTTCATATTGAGACAATGTTTCTCATAATGTGTCATTTTATCATGGATGACATTGATCGATTATTCATATTATAAACCAAAAAAGCTAATAAACCCAAGGGTTTAATATTATAAACCAAAGCAAGTGGTGAACCCAAGGGAAAATCATTAACCAAAAAATTATAAACTAAAGGAATTGGTGAACCCAAGGGAATTGATTTAAACATTGAGACAATTGTTGTCACAATGCGACGTTGGACCAACTATGACCAAGGTTGGCCTTGGGTGATTTTCATATTGAGACAATATTTGTCAGAATGTCACATTTGATCATGGATGACATTGATAAATTATTCATATTATAAACCAAAAGAACTAATAAACCCAAGGGTTTAATATTATAAACCAAAGGAATTGGTGAACCCAAGGGACAACCATTACCCAACAAATTATAAACCAAAAGGAATTGGTGAACCCAAGGGAATTGATTTAAACATTGAGAGAATTGTTGTCACAATGCGACGTTGGACCAACTATGAGCAGGGTTGGCCATGGGTGACTTTCATATTGAGACAATATTTGTGAGAATGTCACATTTGATCATGGATGACATTGATAAATTATTCATATTATAAACCAAAAGAACTAATAAACCCAAGGGTTTAATATTATAAACCAAAGGAATTGGTGAACCCAAGGGACAGCCATTACCCAACAAATTATAAACCAAAAGTGGTAGAACCCAAAATTGATTTCATGAGGCAGTTATTTGGCTGAGTCGACGTTGGACCAACTATGACCATGGTTGGCCATGTGTGATTTTCATATTGAGACAATGTTTCCGAATTTGACATTTGATCATGGATGAGATTGATCGATTATTCAGATTATAAACCAAAAATAATAATAAACCCAAGGGTTTGATATTATAAACCAAAAGAATTGGTGAACCCAAGGGAAATTCATTACCCAAAAAATTATAAACCAAAGGAATTGGTGAACCCAGGGGAATTGATTTAAACATTGAGACAATTGTTGTCACAATGCAATGTTGGACCAACTATGACCATGGTTGGCCATGGGTGATTTTCATATTGAGACAATATTTGTCAGAATGTCACATTTGATCATGGATGACATTGATCAATTGTTCATATTATAAACCAAAAGAACTAATAAACCCAAAGGTTTAATATTATAAACCAAAGGAATTGGTGAACCCAAGGGACAACCATTACCCAACAAATTATAAACCAAAAGGAATTGGTGAACCCAAGGGAATTGATTTAAACATTGAGACAATTGTTGTCACAATGCGACGTTGCATATGAACACATTGATTGAGAATATATATAGAAGTATAACTCATGAAAATGTTCCTCTCCTTTGCTGCAAGTTCAAGTATTCAGTCTTGTACAGTTTTAGATTAAATTATGTAAGGGAGCAAAAGCAATAAACAGGACTAGATGATGTTTTAGAGATATGTTACATTTGTGGTTTTCTGTTATTTTTGGTTGGTACATGTATAGAAAATAAAAACTATTTAACATGAATAACTGATAACACATTTTAAAAAAGTGGTTTCTATAAAGAGGGTAAGTGGGAGATCTGAGTTACAATACAGTCTAAAGAAACTAGTTTTTGGCTTTTTTTAGCCTGATTTTCTGCTCAATTTTTTTCCAATTCCATTAAAATTTTGTAAAATTGTAGTTTTGAATTGTTGAGTTTGTAAAATTGTCTTTCCTAGAAGTTGAAATTCAGAATGAGATATTCACGAACATACTTTTCCAACTTAAACTCATTTTTTTCAATCAAAATTATCATTGAAATGATGAAATATTCTCATTAAAATTCTATATAATCCTCAAATATGACCAATTACTATATAAATTACAAATAAAAATATTCAATAAATATAAATAAATGTACATTAATTTATATTTATTATATACTCAAAATTTATAATCAAAATATAAATACTCACACAAAATAATAATTTTAATTTAACCTTACTTTATATCACTGAAAATTATATTCAAAATAAAGGCTTTATAAAAAAAAATTATCATTACATTATTTAATTAGTGTAGATTTATTATTAAATTTTAATAATTATTAAAATATATATACGTAATGGAAAAATAATATATAATATAATAATTTTTTTAATTGTAAACTTGAATGAAAACAAATTATTGACCAAACAACTAGAATTAAAATTCTGTATTATATTGCTAAATAAAAATAATATATTGACTTATTTCATTAATTCTGTGGACAAATATTTTTAATGGATATTATAGTGTGGGCAACCAATGACATCTTGTAGAATCCTATTGACATATAATTTAAGAAAAACCATTCACTCTCTAAAGACTCTTATTGGCATAATGAGTATAATCTATTAAAATGATGACTCCATGTGACAACCTTTTATATTCACTTATTAATACAATTTTTTTAATTTTTAATAATATATTGGAATAAACACTATTTATAATTATCCTATGGTATATTGGGAAAGGCTATTAGTATACATGCTTTCATTGACACAAAGAAAAGTCATGGTATGACTAAGCAAATATTATTTCCAAATAGCTTTATTATTAAGAGATCCTTAATTGAAATTTTCTTTCATTAAGTTAAAGAAGATATTTTTTTATAAATTTCACTTATTTTCAAATATCTTTATTAAATATATTTTCACTTCACTTGTAGACCTCTCATAGCCAGCACTCACCAAAAAAAAAAAAAATCATAAAAGATCCTCCCATCCAAAACAAGAAAAAGAAAAACACACACCCAAAACTGAATGATCATATTCCATGAGTAAAGTAACATCTAAATACAAGAGAACAATGCACCACATCAATAGAAAAATAACACTATCAAAAAAATAAAAAGAATATAAAAAGAGTTTATATTTCAAAAAGCTGAGACTCAAATAAAAAAATCTATTCTAAAACTTTGGGAAGTCTAGCAAATTCACATTAGTTCCAGTTGCTCCAAACTCAAAACAATGGCGGAAAGGGCACAAAAAGAAAAGAAAGTAAAAATAGTCAAACAACTACTTAACTTTTAATGTATATATGTATTATTTTTCTCAGTTTTTCACTTAGGTTATAAACGCCGGCCCCTATGAATAAAAAGCTGCTTCCGTCACTTCTTGTAACCGTCTGGATTTGGGCAGTTCTCTTAAATACACATTGAATTTTATATACGCAAAACTAATAATCTAAATGATAATAGATGAATAAAAAAATATTAACTTAAAAAAGCCCAGATAAACCCTAAACATGAAACTAACACTTTGAAAAAAAAATAAAAGACAAAACTTACATAAAGCTAACACTCCAAAACAAAAACTAAGCAAATTAAAACAAAACTGTAGATGTACTTAAAAATCAAAACTTAGATAAAGCTAACACTTCAAAACATAAATTAACATAATAGAATAAAAATGTTCTAGGTGGTGTTTTTCAGGTTGTAATCAAAAAATTATTTTAAATAACATAAATCAAAATTTCACCTTAAATTTTTCCACCTAATTCCACAGTAAAATCCACCAATTTTTTTTTAAAAATAACATTAAAAACAACTCCCTTTATAAAATAGTGAACTCAGACTATTGATTTCACGAAAACTGAATTCAAAACTTTGACTAAACTAAAGAATATACAACCTGTATCCAGCATGCCAATTATGGTGTCTTCAGTAATATTATAAGAAGGATTCTTCAAGCCGGATTCAGATTGCAGGAAGTCCCAGGAACGCGTCGTGTGCAGCTTGAGCCGTCGACCAGGGAAAACGGATACGACCCCAGCTTTTTCTGATCGGAACAATCAAAATCATAAACTACATTATAACATTTAAACATATTCTATACAATCTATCCAATCCATTAACGAGGGCCCAATTTAATTATATACCAGAAATTGTTGTTGCTTGCTCTTTGGAGATAGCTGTAGCGAAGCCTATGAAAGCATGGCTATAGCTATGAACAATTGATGACTCTGCAACCCTGCGACTGCACGCCATCGGAAGATAATGTTAGCACTGAAGAGTAGTGTTGAATGATTATAAAAACCACGCCTTACCTTCCTAGCACGGAGGATAGCAGCGTAACAAAGCCACTAACTATGGATTCCCTTCCACCGCCACGGGCGGTGCCCAAGAAAACAATGTAGACCTGCAGAATGGCACACAATTAGATAAAAAAGATATACAAATCTTAGATAATATACTGCAAATTCGAATTTGTCCAGAAAATACAGAACTTGTGAAATTACTACCTGCTTATCTTCACCATTGATCCTAGTGCAGCCCAAGAGTGTTACAAGTAACGTGACAGCCAGCAACAAACTGGTGGTAGTCATCGCTCATATTGTATGTAATATAGGCCCTTCTGTAATTGAAGTGGCGGAACAATTCTTTATATCAATACGAGTTCCACATATTCAGGAAGAAGTTACGAAGTCAAAATTTTAAATTAAATCGATGTTGAGGTGGAAATGAGATGGATTTTAATGCATTTCTTTCCGAGTCTAGCTCGTATGTTTACTTTATCAAATTTTTAATAAATTCTAGTTTAATAAAATTTAATAAAGATTCTCATTCCTCTCCCAAAACTGGATTGCGGCTATTCCATACGGGCCTCAAAATAAGAAGCATCGCTTCAATTGTGGATCATTTCCTTTCCCGTTCAGTGTATTTGGATCATTTTCTTTCCCGTTCAGTGTACTTGGTTGTGTGCGTTAGCCTCGAAGGTCAGGGAATAGCTGAGACCAGTCAACGCGCTGCCAGCAAACCCATTGAACCTAATTGGACGCATCTTGAACGAGAAACTTAAAACATAACTGTAGATGTACTTCGCCTTGTACTTGAACACACACTGCAGGGTCGACGAGCTGTGCGATGGCTACCGCTAGGGATTTCGGTATTGTTCTCGAATTCGGGTGCCCTATCTCGCAGAAATGTACGCACGAAGCCACCATCGAACCACCTGTGCCAAATCCCGCATTCAATCCACGGGCAAAACAATCCCTCGTGGCAGGGAACGGGCATCTCTGCATTTCTTCTCAACTCGAATTTTCCGATATTGTAGCATCGATAGTAGCAGGAGCCGAGCTTGGAGCCCAACCCCCACGATACCCGACCACTGCATTTTTTCCTGTAACGCGCTAAGCGGTTCCTCCACCCTAACTTCACCGGAACAATCATTTCACTGCGTTCCACAACGTGCTCTTTGATATACCGACCAAGGAACTTGCTCTCGTCAAGAAACTCTTTCAGTGCTTTGCATGTCCTCTGGATCTGGGGATATTGCTGCACAGGCACTCTTAGAAATATGTTCTCCAATATATCGGGCACGATGTTGATTAAAACACAACGATCTGAAGATGATGGATTGCTAATCTCAGATTTTGCAGACTTTGCAGTACTGGAAGTCGACTCGTCATTGTCCTCCATAGCATATCCCTGCAACACTTTTCAGGGATGGCCTATGTTAATGACGAGTCTTTTCCCTGACCTGTGCTAATTGGTCTGCTAATATATCAATAGCAATGGACGCATGCAAATAGAACATCAACCGATCGAACATCAACCTGCCACCTTAATCGTCATGACAGTGGATGCGCTGGATATTGAATTTCGCTTCTCTTAAACGCTCGGCAGATGAGTTGGACGCATGCATAAAGAACATCAACCCGTCACCTTAATCGTCATTACAGTGGATGAGCTAGATATTGAATTTCGCTTCTCTTAAACGCTCGGCAGATGAGTTGGACGCATGCATAAAGAACATCAACCGATCGAATCCTTCAGTGGTTTCTACGTTTATAGGGGACGGGCGGACGTTTAATTGAGAATTTGAACAATCAAACAGGTGGCATTTTAGTTTGAACCATTACTGGTTAATCTTGATAGGTGGCGGTCAACAAATGGCACAGTAAATTTTTAATCATGTTTTGTAAAACATTAAGTTAAGTATGTTTTAAACACGTGATTTAGATATGCAAGGAAGTTACTTTTTTGAATTTCATCCATTGATTTAGTGGCGACGACCAGAATATACTGGCATCTTTCAATCTAGACCATCAGATCAAAAAGATTAATTAGCCTAATCACAAAACATGCTCCTTCCGATAGGGGGATACGCCTATCGGCGTAATTATGGCTGAATTGAGTTGTAATTTGCATATGGTGAGGTAATTTCATTTTGGGTTTGTTTTTAATTAAAAATAAGATTCCAATTGCCTCCATAGCATCAAGTTGGAATCCACCATTTCATTTGATTAAAAATAAATATGATTTTAAATGAAATCAATGAAATTTGATTGAATTAAATGACATCAATAACATTGTTGTATTGGCTGAAATTATTTTCTGCTTTTATCAATAACATTGTTGTAGTGGTGGAAATTATTTTCTACTTTGCCATATCTTCTTTGTTGGAGTAGTGGAAATTTGTTTCTACTTTGTGGCAACTCCTTTGATCAAACTAAGTTACTGCACCTCCAGTAATGACAACTCTAGATAACTAAATTTCATGTAATTTTTGAAAATGGATTATAACTTATAGTTTTTTTAATAATTCAAAATTTTTAAAATAATATACTAAAATCAGATATGATAAAGCATTTAAAATTATTTTTATGTGGGCAATTTTTTTACAATGTTTGCTTTGCCATTTTTAACCTTTTTAAGTAAGTCAGACTTCTCTCTATTCATATTTTTTTTTATCTATAGCTAAATTGAGTTGTAATGTATATGGTGAGATAATTTCATTTTGGGTTGTTTTTTTAATTAAAAATAAGATTCCAATTGCCTCAAGGTAAATAAATTTGATTTTAAATGAAATCAATGAAATTTGATTTGATTAAATGGCTATCAATAACATTAAGTTGTCTCTACTCTCTATTGTAGTGCTGGAAATTATTTTCTACTTTGTTGTAACTCGATTGTTGTAGTGGTGGAAATTATTTTTTACTTTGCAGCAACTCAATTGTTCAAACTATGTTGCGGCTACTTCACTAATGACAACGGTGGATAGCTAAATTTCAAATTTCATGTAATTTTTTAAATGCAATTTTTCAAAATGAGTTATAGTTTATGAATTTTTTAATAATTCAAAACTTTTAAAATAATATTGATATGATAAAGCATGTAAAATGCTTTTTTTTAAGTGAGTAATTTTTTTACAATGTTTTCTTTGCCTTTTTTTTAATTATTTGCTTATTCTATCTGCATTTGCAGAAAGTAATATGTATAAAAAAATCTATGCAGTTTCTAACTAATTGATTTTTTCTTTTTTCAAATGAAAATTGTAATTTATTTTACTATAATAATTAATATAGATTCTCTAAATAAATCACAAATCTTCAAATTGATGTTTGACTCTACCCTTCAAATTTGATTCTTGATCTCTATTGAAACTCCTACTTTATATTAGAATATAAATGATATTCACTAACATTTTTTTCCTATTAATGATCATGTAATGGAATAATGATATGTACAATAATGCAATCAATATATATGAAAATGCATGTACAATTAAAATTTTCAAAACTCCATAGAGTAGAAGAATTGAAAATAACCAACCCTAAAAAATGCACACCCTCAAAATAATGACAAATATATCACTACCTATATTTTCCATTGATATATGTGTATCCCCATGCCCAAAAGGGATGGGAGTTGTTTCCTCTAGTATGGTTGGAAACAACAATATGGCATCTTCACACAAGGGTCATACAACAAGTTTAGCATCAAGCCCTGAGAACATAGCTCTTTAAGACACTCAAGTGATTTGGATCTTGGTACCCTCTAGAGCACCAAGTTCTATAGATTCTCACTCAAGAGGGAAGTGAACCAATTGACCTACACAATCATGCCCTATATTACTAACTACATATGAAGTATTTCTACTCTATTTACATTATCAAACAAAAGGTGGAATATGAAAAGTACCTCAATATTTTTTATCTATGAAACATCGATATATATGAAAAATAAATTGAGATAACTATATGTATCTCAATTTTCTTTTTATCTCATTCTATGCTTAATACATATGATATAAATATAGGTGTCATCGGATCATAATTACAATTGAAGTACCTTTCATATTCCATATGCTACTACTTATATGCTATTCTCAATCTAGTAAGCATCAAGAAGGATAAAAAAAATTAAATGGAGATGCAAATTCTTATGGGTAGAATACCTCAAATTTAAATGGATCTACATTGGTGTGTATATTTTCTATATGAGAAAATTTCACAAATTTACCCCATCTTCCTTATAATATCATAATTGCTAGTGATAAAAAGTCTACCACTTCCTTTGCAAATGTTTAATCATAGTATCATAGTAAAGTCATGTTAAAGAATTGAGATTGAAATTTCATGTTAAATATAATTTATAAATTTATTATAATGTTGAAGAAATAAGATTGAGTAGAATATTATACCATTAAATATAAGATATGATTTTATATATTAGTTTATCATATTTTCTAAATGTCAAATATTATTAGTGCAATTTTGTTTTAACAATATTTATATATAGCGATAATTTTATTTAGATGTATAGAGAATTTACACACCAATGTAAATCCATTTAAATTTGAGGTATTCTAAGCATAAGAATTTGCATCTCCATTTATTTTTTGTTATCCTTCTTTATGTTTTACTAGATTGAGAATTGCATATAAGTAATAGAATATGGAATATGAAACGTAGCTCAATTGTAATTATGATCTAGGTACACCTCTATTTTTATCATATATATTAAGTGTTTATTGAGATTAAAAAGAAATTGAGATACATATAGTTATCTCAATTATTTTTTTGATATCTATCCATGGTTAGAACATAAAAAATATTGAGGTACTTTTCATATTGAGCTTTTTTTTGTTAATGTAACATAGCAATACTTCATATGTAGTTAGTAATATAGGGCATGATTGTGTAGGTCAATTAGTTCACTTTCCTCTTGGGTGACAATCCATAGAACATGGTGCCCTAGGTGGTACCAAGATCCAAATCAATTGAGTGTCCTATACAGCTCTCTTTGTGGGGCATGATGCTAAAATTGTAGTATGACCCTCTTTTGAAGATGTTATATTGTTATTTCTATTTGCGCATGGGGATACTCATGCGTGAACAGAAAATATAGGTAGTAATATATTTGTAATTCTTTCCATGATGTGCATTTTTCAGCATTGGTTCTTTTTAATCCTTATACTCTATCGATGTTTTTTAATTATCATTAAATTGAGTTGTAATGTGTATATGGTGAGGTAATTTAATCTTGGGTTTGTTTTTTAATTAAAAATAAGATTCCAATTGCCTCAATAGCATCAGGTTGGAATCCACTATTTCATTTGATTAAAAATAGATTTGATTTTAAATGAAATCAGTGAAATTTGATTCGATTAAATGACATCAATAACATTGTTGTAGTGGTGGAAATTATTTTCTACTTTGCGGTAACTTCTTTGTTGTAGTAGTGGAAATTATTTTCTACTTTGCAGCAACCCCTTTGATCAAACTAAGCTGTGTTGGATAACTACATTTCAAATTTCATGTAATTTTTAAAAATAAATTATAGCTTATAATTCTTTTAATAATTCAAAACTTTTAAAATAATATACTAAAATCACATATGATAAAGCATTTAAAATTATTTTTATGCGAGCAATTTTTTTACTACCTACCTATGTGAAAAATTCACTTCTTGGAAAGAATGACAAATAAATATATTACTACCTATATTTTCTATTCACAGATGAGTATCTCCATGCCCAAAAGGGATGGGAGTAGTTTCCTCTAATATGGATGGAAATAACAATATAACATCTTCACTCAAGGATCATACTACAAGTTTAGCATCAAGCCCCACAAAGAGAGCTCTTTAGGACATTCAATTTAGTTGGATCTTGGTACCACCTAGAGCACCAAGTTCTATGGATTGTGACCCGAGAGGAAATTGAACTAATTGACCTAAACAATCATGCCCTATATTACTAACTACATATGAAGTATTGCTACTCTATTGAGTTACATTAGCAAACAAAGGCATAATATGAAAAGTACTTCAATATGATGACCTACACAATCATGCCCTATATTACTAACTACATATGAAGTATTGCTACTCTATTGAGTTACATTAACAAACAAAGGCACAATATGAAAAGTACTTCAATATGATCTTGTCCTCATGATGAACCACACTCGCTTGTTCCAAACAATTTGATTAGATGTGATTATCAACTAAATATTTTACATAAATTCTATGGATCACACAAGCCAAATTCCTAATACCTCAATATTTTTTATGTATTAACCATTGATAGATATCAAAAAAATAATTGAGATAACTATATGTATCTCAATTTCTTTTTAATCTCAGTAAATGCTTAATAGATCTATATAAATAGAGGTATACCTTGATCATAATTACAATTGAGCTACTTTTCATATTCCATATTTTATTACATATATGCAATTCTAAATCTAGTAAAACATAAAGAAGGATAACAAAAAATAAATGGAGATGCAAATTTTTATGCTTAGAATACCTCAAATTTAAATGGATTTACATTGGTGTAAATTTTCTACACATTTAAATAAAATTAAGTATCAATATATATAAATATTGTTAAAACAAAATTGTAGTAATAATATTACACATTTAGAAAATATGAGATATTAATATATAAATTCATATCTCATATTTAATGGTATAATATTCTACTCAATCTTATTGCTTCAACATTATAATAAATTTATAAATTATATTTAACATGAAATTTCAATCTTAATTCTTTAACATGAATCTACTATGATACTATGATTCAACATTTGCAAAGAAATTGGTAGACACTTTTTCACTAGCAATTATGATATTATAAGGAAAATGGGGTAAATTTGTGAAATTTTCTCATATAGAAAATATACACACCAATGTAGATCCATTTAAATTTGAGGTATTCTACCCATAAGAATTTGCATCTCCATTTATCTTTTTTATCCTTCTTGATGCTTACTAGATTGAGAATAGCTTATAAGTAGTAGCATATGGAATATGAGAGGTAGATCCATTTAAATTTGAGGTATTCTACCCATAAGAATTTTTATTTCCATTTATCTTTTTTATCTTTCTTGATGCTTACTAGATTGAGAATAGCATATCAGTAGTAGCATATGGAATATGAAAGGTACTTCAATTGTAATTATGATCAAGTATCAAATTTGAAGGGTAGAGTCAAACATCAATTTGAAGAATTATGATTTATTTACTAACTCTATATTAATTATTATAGTAAAATAAATTACAATTTTTAATTAAAAAACAAACCCAAAATGAAATTACCTCACCATATACAAATTACAACTCAATTCAGCTATACATAAAAAAAAGATGGATAGAGAGAAGCATGACTTTCTTAGAGAGGTTAAAAATGGCAAAGAAAACATTGTAAAAAAATTGCTCACATAAAAAGAATTTTAAAAGTTTTATCATATCTGATTTTAGTATATTATTTTAAAAATTTTGAATTAATAAAAAACTTATAAGCTATAATCCATTTTCAAAAATTATATGAAATTTAGTTATCCACATTTGTCAACTTAGTTGGATCAAAGGAGTTTCCCCAAAGGAGAAAGGAGTTGCCGCAAAGTAGAAACAAATTTCCATTACTACAACAAATGAGTTACCGCAAAGTAGAAAATAATTTCAACCACTACAACAATGTTATTGATAAAAGAAGAAAACAATTTTGGCCAATACAACAATGTTATTGATTGATGTAATTTAATCCAATCAATTTTCATTGATTTCATTTAAAATCAAATTTTATTTTTAATCAAATGAAATGGTGGATTCCAACCTGATGCTATAGAGGAAATTGGAATTTTCTTTTTAATTAAAAAACAAACTCAAAATGGAATTACTCCACCATATACAAATTACAACTCAATTAAGCCATAATTAAAAAACAAACCCAAAGTGAAATTACATTACCTTATACAAATTACACCTCAATTCAGCCATAGATAAAAAAGATAAATAGAGAGAAACACAACTCAATTCTGCAATAGATAAAAATGATGAATAGAGAGAAGCGTGACTTGCTTAGAAAAGGTTAATCTGAGCCCAAAATAAGGCAAGGATGAGCAGTTGGGTAAGCTCAAAAGATAAAAAGGAAAGGTACATGCCATAAGTGTAGCAGGAGATTCATAAGCTCACTGTATCTTGATTTCTGTCAGCTCATAGGGTAGATGGAAATCCCTTGTGCAATGGGAGATTCATCATTTTCTAAAACATGAAGAGAGGAAAATACCTTTCATAAGTTCACTGTATCTTGATTTCTATCAGCCCAGAGGGTAGATGGAAATCCCTTATGCAGTGGGAGATTCATCATTTTCTAAAACATGAAGAGACGAAAATACCTTTTGCTGGCAGTGATGGAGATTCATCATTTTGTAAAAAGTGTAGATACGTGCAAAAGGAGCCCAGATTTGAGGGCCAGTATGTATGAAGTGTAAGATGATATACACTAGAGAAGAGAAGCTCTGTGAGTCTTATCTCTATGTGTATGCGCATTGACATCAAAAAGATATATTTAAGTGCCCTCTGTTAAAAATGTGACAACAAAAATGTAAATTTACTTATTACCTATGTATTTGGAATAACGAAATGTAGTTTGAATAAGGAGATGTAGTTGGAATAACAAAATATGTCTAGGTTAAATAAGATGGCCCGAGAGGCTTGTAAAATACGGAGAATCATTTGATTAATAAGAATTCCAAGTGTTTATCCTTAAGTTTGTAATTCAGTTATTTCTCCTATTCCTTTCTCGTTTACTGTTTTTCCCCACAACAAGTGGTATTAGAGCCAAAAACGTGGTTGCATTGTTTGGTGAGGCTGAAGCTGTCGAGGCTGTTGAAAAAGCATTAGCTTTTCTCCTGAAGCAAACGAGTTTCCATTGATTCCGCTGCAGTAAGAAAGTAGTGCTGCCATTGAAAGAAGTCTGCACACAGAAGTATTTTTTGTCTGGAGAAGACTGGAAGCCGTCGAGCGGAGAGCTGGGGGAGGAGCCGTCTATCCAGCCATTTTCGCTGAGCAAATAAAATTGACTTCCGTCTAGCCAAGACAGCCATTGCCGCCGAATGAAATCGACTGCCTCAGTCCTTGGCCACTGTCGAGAGGAGCTGTAAACCCTTGCCCATCCACTGGAAGCAGAAGGGAGGACGTCGACAGAGAGAGGCTGCCATACAAGGAAGGAGGCTGCCGTCGAGTGGAGGTTCTACATCCGTTGTTGCCAGAAAAATAAGGGAGGCCGTCAGCCTCGAGTGCAGAGCCATTGGCAAGGGAAAGAAGTTGCCGCTGGAGAAAGCAGAAGAATATGCCATCCTCTAGAAGAAGAGCCTAGCCACAACTAAGGAGAAAGTTGGGTATTTTTCTTTTAAGAGAAGAAAATTATTGTTTTAGATGAAACAGAGTTATTCTTTGTTTTTAAAAAAATTCAAGAAAGGTTTCAAGAAATCAGTTGTGAAGAGGGTTTCTTGAACAGAAATTTTTTATGTTAAAAGGGTTTGAACAATACATATTTTAAAAGGGTTTGAATTTTTTTTTTTTTCCTGGAAATTTTTAAATAAGAAGGGAAGTCGAATTTTGAAAAGATTTTTTTTTGGAAAGAAGGGAAGTCGAATTTTGAAAGGAATTTTTTGAAGATTATAAAACCCTAGCTCAAAAAAGGGGAAACAATAAAATTTGTTTGAAACCCTAGTTGAACTTTGAAAAGAGAGAAAGAAAAAGCTGAAACCCTTGAAACCCTAGCAGAAGAGGAGAAAAGTTTTTAATTTGTAGAAGGGAAATCTGAAGTAGAAGAAGGGAAATCTGAAACCCTAGGAGGGAGAAATGGCGAAAATGACAAACGCAAAATTTGAGGTGGAGAAATTCACTGGGAAAAACAATTTTTCTCTGTGGAAACTAAAGGTTAGGGATTTGCTGGTGCAACAAGGGTTGCACAAGGCCTTAGATGGGGTAAATAAGAAACCAGCAAGCATGACAAATTCGGACTGGGAGGAATTGGATGCCAGAGCTCTCAGTACCGTTCGGTTATGTTTGGCAGATGAAGTACTCTTAAATATTGTTGTAGAGAGTACAACTGCAGGGTTGTGGAAAAAATTGGAAACACTCTATATGAAAAAATCTTTGACAAACAGAATCTATTTAAAAAGACAACTTTACAGTCTTCGGATGAAGGAGGGTACGAAAATTGCAGATCACTTAAATGTTTTTAATACTCTTATTTTCCAGTTGTCTGATATGGAGGTAAAAATGGAGGAAGAAGACAAGGCAATAACCTTGTTGTGTTCCCTGCCCGAGTCTTGGTATCACTTCGTGACCTCAATCAGTTTGAGCACTGCCGATTCATTAAAGCTTGAATCTGTCGTGGGTGCTCTCTTATCTGAAGAGGTACGAAGAAAATATAGCATTGAGACATTGACACCTAAAGCCATGGTAGCCAGAGGTCGGTCAAAGGAAATGGGGGAGAAGACAAGAGGTTCTTCCAGATCGAAGTCAAAGGGCGGCAAGAAGTGTAAAGCCAAGTGCTGGTACTGCAATAAACTCGGACACCTCAAGAAATATTTTTGGAAACGGAACGAGTCGGAGAACCTTAACAAGGAAGAAAATCAGGTTGACTCAGGTATGGTTGATGAGGCTTTAATTGCTGAAGCTCTCCCTGTCTGTAATGTCTCTCAAGATGCTGATAATTGGCTATTAGACTCTGGTGCTTCTCATCATATGAGTCCACACCGAAGTTGGTTTACTTCGAATGAAACTATAGATGGTAGTTCTATTTTCATGGGAAATAAAGCATCTTGTCAGACTGTTGGGATTGGTAATGTAAAAATTAAAATGTATGATGGTATAGTTAAAACATTATTTGATGTTAGGCATGTACCTGATCTAAATAAAAACTTGATTTCCTTGGGAGTTTTGGATTTGAGTGGTTATAAATTTACAGGTCAGAATGGAGTGCTGAAAGTCTCAAAAGGAGCCTTGGTTGTGATGAAGGTTGAAAAGGTCAGAAATCTGTATAGACTCAAAGGAAGCACTCAAGTTAGTGAAGTGGCGATCGTGTCAGAGAAAGCAGAAGAGGGTTCTCGTCTATGGCATCAACGATTGGGTCACATGAGCGAGAAAGGTCTTCAGGTACTGATGAACCGCAAACTGCTTCCTGATTTGAAATCTTTGAAGTTGGTTTTTTGTAAATATTGCGTGTTTGGTAAACAATGTAAACAAAGATTCAAGACTGGAAATCATAATAGTAAGTAGATTTTGGAATACATTCATTCTGATCTATGGGGACCATCTCCTACTGTGTCTTATGGGGGTGCATCATATTTTTTAACGTTTATTGATGATTTCTCCTGAAAAGTTTGGGTCTTTATGTTGAAAAATAAAGCTGATGTATTTAATGTGTTTAAACAATTTAAAACAATGGTGGAAAAGAAAACAGGCAAATCAATTAAATGTTTAAGAACTGAAAATGGCGGTGAATTTACATCTTTAGAATTTGAAAAATTTTGTAAGGATGAAGGGATTGTTAGACATAAAACTGCTGTTTATACCCCTCAGCAAAATGGCATTGCTGAACAGATGAATCAGACTCTTATGGAAAGAGCCAGAAGCATGATTAGTAATGTTAACTTGTAAAAGGAGTTATGGGCAGAAGCAGTATCCACTGCTTGTTATTTAGTTAACAGATCACCTTCAGTTGCAATAAACTGTAAAATTCCTGAAGAAGTTTGGTCGGGTCAGTCTTGTGATTATTCGCATTTGAAGATTTTTGGTTGTGATGCCTATGCTCTTATTCCTAGAAATCATCATTCAAAATTAGATCGAAAATCGAAATGTTGTGTCTTTGTTGGATATGATTATTCAGTGAAGGGATATAGGTTGTGGGATCCTTCTTCACGGAAGATATTCATTAGTAGTGATGTAACATTTGATTAATATTCTCTTTTAAAATCAAATTTCAAAAAGGTTGAACAGGAGTAGGTATCGCCAAGTCAGCAGATTCAATTGGAGACTAAACCTTTTTCAGAAAGTCGAAAGGAAGGAGAGACTTCTGAAGGTGGAAAAGCAAAGTAAACTGGAGAAATTCCAGAAGAAGTTCAACAACCAGTCACTCTACGAAGGTCTACAAGGGAAAGAAAAACACCTAAAAGGTATGAAGATTCTGCTTCATCGTTTGCATTGATTACTGAAGATGGGGAACCTTCTTGTTATCAGGAAACAGTAGATGATGCAGTTAGCAAGATATGGAAAAAGGCTATGGAAGAAGAAATGGATTCCTTAGTCAAGAACTATACCTGGGATCTTGTAGAACTTCCTGAAGGGAGAAGTGTTGTTGGGTGAAAATGGGTCTTCAAGTTGAAAAGGAAAGTTGATGGAAGTATTGAAAGGTATAAGGCGAGACTCGTTGCAAAAGGGTATTCTCAGGTTGAAGGTATTGACTTTCATGAGATATTTTCACCAGTAGTTAAACTTGTTTCTATTCGTACTGTGTTAGCACTAACTGCTTTACTTGACCTTGAGTTAGAATAGTTAGATGTTAAAACAACCTTTCTTCATGGTGATTTGGATGAAGAGATATACATGGATCAGCGAGAAGTTTTTGTACAAGGTCACAGCAGAAGATTAGTTTGCAAGCTCAGGAAATCATTGTATGGCCTGAGGCAATCGCCCAGGCAATGGTACAAGAAGTTTGATTCCTTCATGGTGAGCTAGAATTTTATCGAAAGTGAGTATGATTATTGTGTATATTTCAAAAGTTTCAATGGCATATTCATTATCCTGGTGTTGTATGTTGATGATATGCTTATTGCAAGCAAAAGCATGGAAGAAATCAACAAGTTAAAGGCTTAGCTCTCTAGGATGTTTGAAATGAAGGATCTTGGAGCAGCAAAACATATCTTGGGCATGGAGATACATAGAGATAGGAAGAATGGTAAGCTTTGGTTATCACAACAGAAGTATGTGGAGAAAGTACTTGAAAAGTTCGGTATGAACAATGTGAAACCTGTTAATGTTCCATTAGCTTCCTATTTTAAGCTTTCTTTGGATTTAAGTCCTAGAACTAATGAAGAAAAGAAGTATATGTCTCGTGTACCATATGCAAATGCGGTAGGAAATTTAATGTATGCGATGGTATCTACAAGACTTGACATTTCACATGCAGTTGGAGTTGTCAGCAGGTTCATGGCAAATCTAGGGGAAGAACATTGGTGAGCAGTGAAATGGGTGCTTCGGTATTTGAGAGGCACAAGTGACCATTGCATCAGCTTTGATGGTCGTGAAGGTTCAGTCTGCGGATATGTGGATGCTGATTATGCAGGAGATTTGGAAAAAAGGAGGTCTACTACAGGTTATGTTTTTACTCTTGCAGGTGGAGTAATCAGCTGGATGTCAAAGCTTCAAGAGACAGTTGCTTTGTCCACTACTGAATCAAAGTATATAGCTTCTTCAGATGCTTGTAAAGAGGCAATCTAGTTAAAAGGTCTGCTTGATGAGATTGGAAGGACGCAGGAGAAAGTGAATGTGTTTTGTGACAGTTAAAGCGCTATTCATTTGGCTACAAATCCAGCCTATCACAGCAAGACCAAGCACATCAATTTAAGGTATCATTTTGTGAGAGATGTAATCGAAGGCGGCAAAGTAGTTCTCAAGAAGGTCCGCACATAGGAAAATCATGCAGATATATTCACAAAGCTAGTTACAGTAGAGAAGATAAGATGGTGTCTCGCTTCTCTCGGCTTGCAGAAAAGATGATGAATGGGCATTAGGAAAATTGTTGTCAAGGTGGAGTTTGTTAAAAATGTGACAACAAAAATGTAAATTTACTTATTACCTATGTAGTTGGAATAACGAAATGTAGTTTGAATAATGAGATGTAGTTGGAATAACGAAATATGTCTAGGTTAAATAAGATGGCCCGAGAGGCTTGTAAAATATGGAGAATCATTTGATTAATAATAATTCCAAGTGTTTATCCTTCAGTTTGTAATTCAGTTATTTCTCCTATTCCTTTCTCGTTTACTGTTTTTCCACACAACAACAGGAAAATCATGTAGATATATTCACGAAGCCAGTTACAGTAGAGAAGCTGAGATGGTGTCTCGCTTCTCTTGGCTTGTAGAAAAGATGATGAATGGGCATTAGGAAAATTCTTGTCAAGGTGGATTTTGTTAAAAATGTGACAACAAAAATGTAAATTTACTTATTACCAATGTAGTTGGAATAACGAAATGTAGTTTGAATAACAAGATGTAGTTGGAATAACGAAATATGTCTAGGTTAAATAAGATGGCCCGAGAGGCTTGTAAAATATGGAGAATCATTTGATTAATAAGAATTCCAAGTGTTTATCCTTCAGTTTGTAATTCAGTTATTTCTCCTATTCCTTTCTCG
Organism: Pinus albicaulis; assembly: GCA_034641835.2. Classification (NCBI taxonomy): domain Eukaryota; kingdom Viridiplantae; phylum Streptophyta; class Pinopsida; order Pinales; family Pinaceae; genus Pinus; species Pinus albicaulis. Next base: position 42,980 of record JAXQQM020074971.1, read on the forward strand.
TTTACTGTTTTTCCCCACAACATCCTCTAGATCAGAATATTATGTAAATAGCTAGACCATTTCATGATTTTAAATCCTTGTCCTGAAGTATTATAGGATACATATTTTCAAAAACAGAAAGATAAAAGAAGGATTTGTATGCGTGTCAAATTGATACTTCAAAAAGTAAAAACAATGACCAGAACAATACTCAGGTTAGGTTGTAAACTTATTAATTTAAAAAATGTTGCCTCACTCAGGTTAGGTTATAAACTTATTAATTAAAATTTTTTTTCTTCCGCTCTTAGAATTGGATAAACTCGATCTAGAACAAGACTATGCAACTAACGGATTTCAAATTGTTTCTTGAATGAGCTGTGCAATATAGTTTCCTTTCGTAGAAGCTAATTGATTGGCTCCCCTATGGGATATGGGATATAAAACCACATTTTTCTCTAATCCCAACTATTGATTCATAAATCAATCTATAGTTAGCAAGTTTGAGAGAAGACATGCTGCAATAGATCTCAAGCATGCAGCAAGAGATTTAAGCTGGTATTGAAAAAAAATCTTAGGCAGTAAGCAATCAAAATTTGTTAAGTTAAAAATTCATGGAGAAAAATATCTTGAGCAATAAGCAATTGAAATTTGTTAAGATTAAATAATTCAAATACCAGATAGTAGACACCAAGGAACAGATCTAAGGTAGGCAACAAGAGATTTAAGCCGGTATTGATAAAAAATCTTAGGCAGTAACCAATCGAAATTTGTTAAGTTAAAAATTCATGGAGAAAAAAATCTTGAGCAGTAATTGAAATTTGTTAAGATTAAATAATTCAAATACCAGATAGTAGACACCAAGGAACAGATCTCAGGGATGTAGCAAGAGATTTAAGCAGCTATTGAAAAAAAATCTTAGGCAGTAAGAAATCGAAATTTTTTAAGTTAAAAATTCATGGAGAAAAATACCTTGAACAGTAAGCAATTGAAATTTGTTAAGATTAAATAATTCAAATACCAGATAGCAGACACCAAGGAACAAATAATATGAGAAACTTCCCCTTACAACCTGTATGCTGGCATCCCAGCTTCCCACTTGCGCACAGGCATGAAGGTCATAGTCAATGGGCATGATGCAGGAGCTCACAAAAGAGCTCGCCCTGGTTATGGGTATTTCCTCTAAGTATTCATTATTTCTCAATGAATCAAGTAAAAAATGATGAATCTGATTGAATTTCAAATCCCACCTCAATTCAAAGTTCAAATTGAATTCAATGGCGCCCGCCCAATTTAATGGATGTATGGCATGTATCTTACATGCATGATGGTAGATGGGTGCCAACAAGGGATGTTGGCAAACAGAGCAGAGACTTAAACGGAGACTCGAGACCTCAACGGAACAGAAGCGGAGACTTCAACCGAACAAACCAGAAAAATTCAAAATTATCGGAGGACGTTCACCGGCAAAAAAAAGGCACATAAACCAAAGGGTAAAACGTCGAATGGTTAGCTCACTCCTTAATTAAAACCTGGGTATCAAATCTTCGAAACATTCAATAAAATGTTCTTCTGAATTAATGTATTCATCTACCATAAGGACATTTCAAGGGAAAAAAAAAGAAAATGAAATGAGTACTTCAAGATTTAGTCGGATTGAAAATTTATTGATATAAAGGAAATAAGTCTTAACTATTTATGGGAAGGATAAAACTTTGCCAAACGTTTATATATTATAAGCGGAAATTGTTTATGAAAGGCGGAAGATGAGGTTAGTAAGGTGTGGAGATAATTTTATTAACCAAGGAAATTGAAAGGACCAAAATTGTTGAATATATATATAAGGGTGATTTGGAATGTATGAAATTATGAAGTGTAGTTTCAATAAAGATCTCCATTAACAGTACAATAGGTATTGAATATCAATGTATAGTTATAGAAATTCTTTTTGACTAATAAAGTGAAAAGTGAAATATATTTATATAATTGTTATTGAGTGAGAGAAAACTTTGGATTATTAAATAATAACCTGTATGGCAAATGCATGGAGCAAGTTATAAAGTTTCAATAAATATAATGAGTTATAACAATGTAACTTTAATAATATCCAATTAATCTTGTGATAACGATTGAGTGAGTCTGATATAGAAGAAATAAATAAATAAATAAATAATTGGGTGTGAAGAGAGATATTCTGCACTACAGATGAGGCATCAAACCATTGTTCATTTGCATGGTTTGAAGAATTTATAGGTAGTGCATGGGTGGTGGTGGTGTTATTTAATTTAATTTGGAGTGGTAGTTTTGGAAGTAAGTTTTTTTGTCTCTTTTTTTTTTGGTTTTATTTGTTTGTGTTTTTTTTTAAGTTTTATTTAATTAGATGAATTAGCTATTAAGCTAGTTTAGAACTTATGTAATATGGGGTTGATTTTGATTGTTGGTGTTTATGTACACACTTTCTGCAGACATAGGTTTATTGGGGGATTTGAACCTTGAATTTCATATTTTACATAACTGAGTTGCCCGATTTCCAATTGAGCTGCCCTCAAGACTAAAGCTCATGCTGTTTTAAGAAATTCTCTTGACATTTTCCTTTTCCTTTCTCCTTTTTATTTTGGCAAGATTTCGGTTCTTCATTTTAGTTTAATAATTGTAATATTCCCAATTAGCCCAAGCTAATGGGAATATTCTTTTTTGTTTTAATTTCATGTTGCATTAATAAATGTGTAAAGGAGGACAATAAAAACTCCTAAAACAACAAATAAATCAATGCCACATGTGAACAAGGTTAAATATGGGCTAACTAAATGAGCACCCTTAGGTGTGAAAGGGGCTGAATGTTTTGACTGGGTCAACCATGACCAAATCAACAACGTTGTTGAGAAGAAGTGATCCTCATTGATGCACAACACAGTTTTAGTTGGAGGTGACACATTTGAAAGAAGCTATTTCATTGAGATGGTTTAGGGTTTTGCAAGCTCTCAATCTTATAAAAGGAAGAGGAGGACAACAAGAGAGGGGTTGTTCGTGATTATGATATTTCTGAAGATTTTTTCTGTTTAAACATTTCTTATCCTCCTTGTCGTTTAACAGAGAATAGTGTTGTTTAGCACTGTGTGTTCCTGATCGGGAATCCCACCTCTTTCCTTGAGTAGCTCTTGGAAGAGCCTTGCATTTCTTGTCCACTATCAGGCATTTTTCCAAGCTCTTATTCCAACTACAACGCAAATCCTGTTGAGGGTTTGGTTTTCTTTGTAAGATGCAGCAAGTGGAGGCTAGATCTACTCAGATCTAGGCCATTCTAGCACCTCTTTTCAGTGGGAAAGTCTTCTATCCCATTGGCAAGAGAGTATTGGATGATTGGAGCACCATTTTCAGATCTTGGCTTGAGGCCAAACATGTTCTAGAGCCTACAGTGTAGTTTTCATTCCAATATTGTATTATTTCCAAGTGTACAGTTGCAGGGTCTTTTGGCACACTTTGGAAGAGATATTTCTAGTGTTGGGGATCTGCCTTTCACTATGGAGATCCATGGATTTCAGATCTATTCCATGACATTTCAGATCTGATCTAAATACTGTTGTATCTGCTTCAGAATTTCTGAATCATTCTGCAGATCTGCTGCATAAGATCTTAGATCTACTCCATGTACTTCACTTTTTGCTGAAAACCCCAAGGGGAATTTGAAGAGGAGACTATCTAGTGTACAGATCTGATATAGATCTAACTTTTTGTACAAATATCTGCTCTAGATCTGAAGTGTATTCTATAGCTATTAACAACCAATAAAATAATGCTTTCAAGCTTGTTTAGTCTTAATCTATGGTTGCAACACCTCATTTTTTAGGGTTTCTTCATGTAAAAGTCTTCTATTTCTGATCTACATCTTATGGGCCACAATATAAATCTGATTTTCTGATGTAAATGTCATTTTTGAGCCTTCATATTGGCCTCCTACTCTTACTTTGTGGAACTGCGTTATTTTTCTCCAGTATTGTTTAATATTGCTACTTGTTCCCATTTGGGGATATTACAGTGGTATCAGAGCAATCATCTTAGCACAACCTGTGCTTTCTTAAGAAGCCAATATGTCTTCAAAATAAGAAGAGCCTCTTATTGACAGAGAGAAGAGGTATCTAAGAAGAAGACATAAGAAATTTGATTACACAAATGATGATAAAGACAAGGGTAAAGCCCCTGAATCTGGAAGTGATGAAGAAGGAAAGGAATTTGTAAAAATCCTTTTGAGAGCCATGCAAGATCTTGCTAGAGAGATCAAAGAGATGAGGATGGACATAATCAAAGAATCTCCTAAGATACTTCATCTTCAAGAAAGCTCTGGCATGTCTCACCACTAAAATGATCAACGAGTGCATCAGCCACAAGTTTCCCAACGCTCTACCATGCCTACCTTTTTGGTTGTGGGAAATGAAGGGTTTCAAGAGAAAGCGTCCCTTGAAGACTACTTTGAAGAATATGAGTCTCAACATCAGAGATTCAAATATCAGCTGAGTTTTCAAGAGTTTTTTCACCTCAAGGACAAAAGAATACCAAGGCATCAACATAGAGATGGTGGATTCACTCAGAATCATGATCGGCATCACTCTATGGGCAGATTATTTCTACCCAATTTTGATGGGTCATCCAAGTGTTCTGCCAAAGCAAGGGTAGAAAAACTTGACATCTACTTTCAGTTGAACAAGGTTCCAGAGATGGAAGCTATCAAGATTGCGGCGTTGCACTTTGAAGGTGAAGCACATGACTGGTGGTTCCATGGCTTGTCAACATTGGTTCATGCCAATGTGACTGCTTATTTAGAGTTCACTAGAAGGCTGGTGGAGAGATTTGACAGAAGAGATTCAGAGGCACCATTCATGAGCCTTGCAAAGTTGAAACAATCAAGTAATACAGATTCTTACATTTCTGAATTCTTGAGATTATCTGTTATGGTTCCTGATTTGTCTACAACAAGAAGGGTGTACATGTTCATCGATGGTCTAGATGAACCTCTTCATGGGTTGGTAAAATCTACCAAGCCCACTACCTTGCATGATTCTATTGAGAAGGCTAGAGACCTTCAAGATGCCTTTCCAAAAGAAAAGGCAAACTTTCAGCACAAGCCCACTTTTCCTTCTAAAGGAAAGGAAGAGAAAGCTGCTCCTTTGAAGGAGAGCTCATTCAAGAAGCCTCTTGTTATTGAAATCCGAAGAGAACTGAGGAAGGAGAAGCTATGCTTCACTTGCCAAGAATCATGGGCACCTGGACATAGATGTGCTGCTGGAAAAGCACATTACATAGAGGTCTTCTCAAATTTTGAGGAGGAAGAAGAAGATGATGAACCAAGAAGAGGTCACAGCGCTGACAATGTTGAAGGAGATCCATCACCATCAGGAGATGGGAATGGAGCATTTGCTCCTATTGGAGGAACTCTTGCATCTTTGATAGGAGTACCTAAGTACTTGACCTTAAGAGTTCAAGGTTCAATCATTTATCAGAGGGTTTCTGTATTGAGTGACAGTGGGGCTACCCACAACTTCATTGATGCCCATCTTGTGCAAAGGAGGGAAATACCCACTGATACTTTTGGGGCATTCTTTGTTTTGGTCCCAGGAGATAGAATAATGCAATGCATGCATTATGTCCCATCACTTTCAGTCACCATGGGTATCTACACTTTGGTTGATCACTTCATTGTGGTTGACATACCGGACACCAATGTTATCTTGGGTGTTCAATGGTTGATTACAGTGGGTAAAGTCACCACTGATTGGGAGGATTTGCAAATGGAATGGGTGGACAAGAAGAGTGGTGAATCTAAAATGATCAAAGGCATGCATACTTACCCCTCACATACCACTTCCACATAGAAATCTGAAATGGAATTGCGCAGTGGAAGCAAGGACTTTATTGTCCCATCTATCAGGTTCATGAGATTTTTGCATGGGACCCTCTTATCTAGTGGAAAACCACCTGATAGGGCACCCGATTCAGATTTTGTGGGGAAGAACTCACAACATGATGCTCCAAGCTTAGATCCAGGAGGGATTGGAGCACTAGAAGACAAAGCTAGAGCATTGGGAGACTTGGGTAAGCTCAAGAAGGAGGGAGATCTTCTTCCCTTATCATCATCACCCACTCTCGTTTCTGGATTTGCACTGTGGGAGGAGAAGAATGGAAGGAATGGCCTTCCAACACATACCTTTGGCATGGGAGATGTCAAGGAAGAGAGAAGCAACATGACAGACATTTCTATTGATACATCACTAGCGCTCTCATTGGTTAGCAGTTTAGATCTATATTAGAAATCCCAACTGTTGGTGGATTATTCCAAAGATATTCACACTTGTATGATACTTGATGACCAGCTGCATGAAGAGGACTGTTTAATCCAAGGAGGAGTCATCTACAATCATGGTAGGATATTCTTGTCTAGAGCTTCTAGGCTCAAGAAGAAGTTACTACAAGGAACATACAAAGAGTTATGTTTCAGCCATATGTATTCCATGAGGATCTACAACATCATCATGAGGAGCTTTGATTGGGAAGGCTTGAAAGAAGAACTACATCAGCATTTTCAAGAATGCATGAACTATGTGGAGTTGGGGAAGCAACATGACTCCATGAAGGGGTTATTTCAGCCATCTCTTCCTTCTTTTGAAAGAGGAGAAAAATCCAAGCACAACTCCATGTGTATGAGGAGCATTGTTGGTGAAGAATCTGATCATGTAAAGCATGTTTTATTTTCTGATTGTACATATTCTTTCACCATGTTTACGCAGGCCATGACTCCAAGGAGGAGTAATGTATCATGTAAATCTCATGCAAACATTGGGCCACTAAATTTCTGAATTTGGCCACTCCCTTGATGTGCAAAAAGAGATTTTCTATCATGATGGGTGCTTTCCCAAGGCACCAAACATATCTCACACTTTCAGCCATAGTGAGATGACATGGGAAACAAGTAAGTGGTGGGGAAACCACTTACCATACCTTGATCTGATGCAGGTAGGAGATGCATTGCACTGGTACCATATGTGGGACTATGACCCACCTCCACATGCTCAAATTTCCGTTTGTGTATATGTAGTTTTTCTTCCATATATTGATGATATACTTGTTCTTTTCATGGGAGTGTATGGAGGGAGGATGGGAGGCATGTATGTACCACATGGGATGGAGACTCTCTATGTAACATATGCTACATGTTTCAGGGAGAGTATTGGTTCAGCCATGTTTGTTTCATTTGAGTTTTTGACACCTTATGGGATGGACTTTGTACATCTCATAATGAATTTGGAGGAACAATTCATGGAGGGTTGGATTGGTGAGCACTTAGCTTATGGAGGAATCTTAATTCATGATGGTGTCACCAATGGAGGAGGAGAAGTGTTGCAACACTCATCCTATTAGTTGCTTGAGGACATGCAACATTTTGGAGGGGAGGACTGTAATATTCCCAATTAGCCCAAGCTAATGGGAATATTCATTTTTTGTTTCATTTCATGTTGCATGAATAAATGTGTAAAGGAGGACAATCAGAACTCCTAAAACAACAAATAAATCAATGCCACATGTGAACAAGGTTAAATCTGGGCTAACTAAATGAGCACCCTTAGGTGTGAAAGGGGCTGAATTTTTTGACTGGGTCAACCATGACCAAATCAACAATGATGTTTAGAAGAAGTGATCCTCATTGATGCAGACCACGGTTTTAGTTGGAGGTGGCACGTGTGAAAGAAGCTATTTCATTAAGATGGTTTAGGGTTTTACAATCTCTCAATCTTATAAAAGGAAGAGGATGACAACAAGAGAGGGGTTGTTCATGATTATGATATTTTTGAAGATTTTGTCTGTTTAGAAATTTCTTATTCTCGTTGTTGTTTAGCAGAGAATAGTGTTATTTAGCACTGGGTGTTATTGATCGGGAATCCCACCTCTTTCCTTGAGTAGCTCTTGGAAGAGTCTTGCATTTCTTGTCCACTATCAGGCATTTGGCCAAGCTCTTCTTCCAACTACAACGCAGATCCTGTTGAGGGTTTGGTTGTCTTTGTAAGCTGCAGCAAGTGGAGGCTAGATCTACTCAGATCTAGGCAATTCTAGTGCCTCTTTTCAGTGGGAAAGTCTTCTATTGCATTGGCAAGAGAGTATTGGATGATTGGAGCACCATTTTCAGATCTTGGCTTGAGGCCAAACATGTTATAGAGCCTACAACACAGTTTTCATTCCAATACTGCGTTATTTGCAAGTGTACAATTGCAGGGTCTTTTGGCACACTTTGGAGGAGAGATTTCTAGTGTTGGGGATCTTCCTTTCACTATGGAGATCCATCGATTTAGATCTATTCCATGACATTTCAGATCTGGTCTGAATACTGTTGTATCTACTTCAGAATTTCTGAACCATTCTGCAGATCTGCTGCATAAGATCTCATATCTCCTCCATGTACTTCACTTTTTGCTGAAAACCCCAAGGGGAATTTGAAGAGGAGACTATCTAATGTACAGATCTGATATAGATCTAAATTTTTGTACATAGATCTGCTCTAGATCCGAAGTGTAATCTATAGCTGTTATCAACCAATAAAATAACACTGTCAAGCTTGTTCAGTCTTAATCTATGGTTGCAGCACCTCATTTTTTAGGGTTTCTTCATGTAAAAGTTTTCTATTTCTGATCTACATCTTATGGGCCACAATATAAATCTGATTTGCTGATGTAAATGTCATTTTTGAGCCTTCATATTGGCCTCCTTCTCTTACTTTCCTGAATTGCGTTATTTTTCTGCAATATTGTTTAATATTGCTGCTTGTTCCCATTTGGGGATATTACAATAATTGAACCGAAACCTAAGTAATTTATGTTGTGTGTTGATTCTTTCTAGAATAGTCAATTTCAATTGACTATTTTGGAGGTTGCGTTAAGATATTTCTTTGGCTACAATGTTTTCAATACCCGATACAAGTAATAAGGCTGCATTGTAGAATGGTTTTCGTTTGGCTTATGTGTAACGTCTGAGGGGTACTTGGAGTGAGGTGGGTTTTCTTTTGTAAGTTTCTAGTGCATTTTGTTCTTGTTCGTGATCTCGGTAATTTTGGTTTACTGATTGAATCAAGATATTAGGGTGGATGTTGTGTGAGTATGTTGGTTATTAATTTATATTGACAATTCTTGGAAGTTGTATGGCATAACACAAACTTTCTCTTGCTATGTTTTCCTTAACCGATAAGACTGGCATGGTTGTATTATGAATTGGTTTTCCTTTGGTCTAGGTGTTAGGCCTCAGAGGTATTTGGTGTGAGGTGGATTTGATTTATGTTCCCCATTTTTGTTTATTATTGGATTATCTGAAATATGGGTGGCTTTGGTTGGTAATTTTATTACTATTAATGGAAATTAGTAGTTTTTGGAAGTTGTTTTAAGATTCATAAACTGAGGTCCATGTTTTCACTGCATAATAGCCTTCCTCAGGCTCAAGTGTTCTCAGTATAATATCAACAGGCTTGCACTACATAGAATGGTTTTCCTTTTGCCTACGTGCTAGATCCGAGGTGTATTTGGGATGGGATGGGTTTCCTTTTGCAAGTTTTTTATTGTCAATTTTGGTTTAGTCATTGAATTGAATTGGAATCTGCTTTGATTTGGGGATTACACCATCATGTTCTGAAGCGTTTATAGGTTGTGTGGGTGTCTTGATTATTATTATTATTAAAGCTAATATAAATTAGTAGTTTATGGAATTTGTTTTTGAAACACACACTAAGGTCCATGTCTACACTACATAGGGTCTTAGGTGAAAATGTTTTTATTAGTTGATAAGATTGAAAGGCTGTACTAGAAGGGGGGTTCTCCATTGGTTTAGGTGTGAGGTTTTAGGAGTATTCAGGGTAAGGTTGATTTCATTTTTCAAGATTTTTGATCTCCATCTTGCTTACGTCATTGAACTTAACTAAAATCTTGGTAATTTTGGTTTGGGAATTAAACCATTTTACTTTTTCATTGTTTGAATAGTTTATAGGATGTGTGTTAGTGTCTTGTTGTTATTTATTTATTTAATAGAATTTTTGTATAAATATCATGTAAAGATACTTTATGGTGGTTTTCCACGTTTATGGATGGTATCTTTGATAAAATTATGGATGACATCTCTTGTAAAATTGTTGTAATGTGCCTCACTTAGAGAATTTTTAATTGAGCACATGCTCGTATCTTTGATAAATTTATGGATGGCATCTCTTGTAAAGTTGCTGTAATGATCTGAAATGGGTGGCTGACTTGTTATGCTATGCAAGCACCTCCCACTTAGTTAAAAAAAAATAAGATCTTGCTTATACTTGACTGTGCGGAATTGAATTCTTGATTCAGGTGTATGTGTTTTAAATTGTTTTAATGCTTTAAGTGTGAGTAATTAAACATTTGTTTTTGCTGATAATAATCATGTACAACAACCATAAAGTGCAGAAAATAAGCATCAACACATAACAACAAATTTAATAAAGGAGTTCACCCGAATGTTGTGGGCTACGTCTCCTTGAGCCTTTGTCAATTGACATAGCTATTTGGGATTATGATCTATAATTTCTTTTACAAGTTTATAATTAACTCCAATGGTTTTTGATCTTGTACCAATGGGTTTAGAATACCATCATACCCATGGAATGGCTTCTATCTCTCTGAAGATGGACCTAGGCTCCCTTAGGCTTGACCTCTTCTATTGGTGCCCTTAAGCTTCCCTGAGCTTCTCTGTGGCACTAAATCCCTTAGAAGTAATTTTATGTCCATGAAACCTTTTCTACTATCTCCAACATATATCATTCATCGAAAATATATTGTTCATTTTCTCCAAATGATCTATGGCTCACCAATCTAGGCCTTCAACCCCTGATGGCCCTCAGCTGCCCGAAACTTAGTTATGGCTTCTTCAGCTCTAGAAGTCTAAAAATGGATGAGAAAATCCTTCCTTTGGATTCATGATGTCCAAAATAGTCAGAATAGACTATTCAATTTCTGAAAAAGGCCTCTGGCTGCTCTGGTTACGCCTCCAACACCTGGTGGCACCCTGTGGCTCTAGGCTCACTGAAAAATTCTTTGTAGAATCTCGGCCTTAAAAAGTCTCCAAAAGCTTTTGAAAATCCTTCCATTTTATTTATAAAGTTCAAGATAGTCATAATAGACTATTTGTTTGTTGAGAATGCCCTTGGGCTGCCCTGGCTAGGCCTCTTTCTCCTGTTGGCCCTTGGTGGCCCTTAGAACTTAGCTGAAGAAAAATCATGCTCAGAAGTCCTATGATATATCTACAACCATAAAACATGGCTCCATAATGTCTAAAACATCCAAAAATGGCCATTGCTTTCCCGAGTAAGGTCTCTAGCTGCCCTGGCTAGGCCTCATTCTGCTGCTGGCTCCTAGTGGCCCTAGTGGCCCTTGGAAATTCTCAAATCACGCTACGAAGTTATATGATGGCTCTGAAATCCTATCCAATGGCTCCAACATGCTCAAGATAGTCGAAATTGACTATTAACACTCTTAGAATGGTCGAAAAATGAGTCTCCAACTCATTTGTCCAGTTTCACCTAAAACAACTCCACTAAATGTGGAGGACTTCGGTTTAACTGGAGTCAAATTGGAAAAAATCCGCAAAAAAATGGTGCTGGCTAGAATTTTACCAGTCTTAACCGTAATGATAAATTTTTTGATTGGGCTGTTGGACACATGTCAACCCCCAAACCCACAGTTAGTTCATGGTGGAGCGGAACTCAACTTTTAATCGTGAGATAAGGTGTTAACTCCGAGTTTGAAGTCACGGTTAGCGAAAACTGCGCGGAAAAATTAACTGTGACCGTTGCAATGTGACATGGGTTTAAACCATTGCGGTTTTATCGCCGTCGGATATGTATTGGTGCCTGGTCCTGGGCTGAGGCCATATGGGGAGGGGGCTGGCCCCTCCAACCCCCAAATGTGAATCGCAACAAACTTTAAATTAAACCTTTGACCCATTATGGATAAGAACTTCTAGTAGCCCATGCGGTGTGGTGGGTGCGTGCTAGAGGTCGCGGGGTCGAACCCGACAGACCCCAAACCAAAATTTTAATGCATAGGTCAAGGGCCACGTGGCAGCCTCAGGGCTGGCCATGTGGCGCCTTCTCATTGGCCCTCCATAAACAATGTAACCAACTGTCCAATCATACCCTACCACTTGTCACCATGGAACTGGCCCAGAAGGAATATTCCAGGGAATATTTTGAGGAATATTCCAAGAATATTCCCTATAATATTATTTTTGTTGACTGTACCTCTGCCTAGTGAACCCTTGGTCAAATGTCAAAATTTGCAGTTTACTGGACTTTTCAAAATGCGATAACTTCTTCATACGGTGTCGGTTTTTTGAGCCACTCACAATGTCGGAATCGGAAAGACGAGATCTATCTAGTCGCTTAGGTTCAACACAATTTTGAACACTTTGAAATTTGAGCTATCACTTAGGTCCTTGATCTGAATCTGATCACTCCTCCCCATTAGGAATATTTTGGACCCCAAAAGACTATATTACCTGTTCAGTAGATGAGAATAAAACTCCCTCACCTTTCCAACATCCATCCACTTTGCCTTGCTTGGCTTAGTGCCTTTGAGCCCCAACTTGAACGTAGTCAACACTTCCCTTCTTTGATACTCTTGTCCTCATGTCAAGAATTGTATCCTCTTTGACCTCATCCAGAAATTCTCGCGAGAATTCTTCAATAGAAGGTAGCTGAACATCTCTTCCTTGATCATTGATCAAAGGTAGCTCATACAAACGTAAGTTTTCAACAAAAATACATGCATACATGAATGAAATTTGCATATGTACAAATGAATGTATGTCTTACTGAGTTAAGAAGTCAAACCACTTCTTACCAAGCCACTTCCATGGCAATTTTTGTTGCTGAAAATCTTCTTCTTGTGAAACATCTTTTCTCACATCAATGATGGAATATTTGGTTCGATTTTTGCTAGTATTTTGATCCTCTTGCTTCAAATGCTTGGGATGATTGGTTGGATGCAATGTTCAAAATTGGGCAATGAAATGTCCCTTTTTCTGGTAATGTGTGCAAGACTTTTGCATCTTTTATACAGGTTGCCTTCGCTTAACTGTTTCTTGTATGCCTTCATCCTCTTCCAACATTTTGAAACTTCATGGTTACACAAACCACAATAGGAACATCAACTCTTTATTCCATTCATGCATGCATATTTTTCATGCTTAACATAATCATGAACAACTTGACTATGGGAAGAATTATACCTCGAATGTTTCTTTGCATGTCCATCATTTTTACCTTGTTGAGGAGATGAACTTGAAGAGGTTCCAGCTTTCTTTTGAAGACTGACATCAGTGTTCATGTCTTGATAGCTGTCATAATTCTCTAGCTCACCATAAGTTGCATGTCTACAAACATCTTGCTGCAACATAGGCTTCAAACAATGGAATTCAACTTGAAAACAAACTTGACATGTTTGTGGGTTTGAACTTGCAACAAAAGTTGTTCTTGGAAATGCCTCAAGTGCCTTCATGGATGTAGATTTTTCTCCATAAGATTGAACATAGCCTAGACCAAACTTCTTAGGCCTTTCCTCAACCATAATAGGCTCAATCATGCCTTGTGCATGTTTTCCTAGACCCTTGCCTTCATATCCCATTTTAAAAATCAACTTGGACCCTATAACTCTAGTGTGCTTTTCAAATGAGCCTACACATTTATATGAAGAGGAATTTGAAGACAAATTTGAGTGATTTACCTCTGTTTCAAGCATGTGTTTGGTTAAGGCCTCTTGGGCATGATGGAGCTGCATCTCCATCTCATGCATTATTTGAAGAATTTATTCTTTCTCTTGCTTCATAACAACCAATTGCTCATGGAGTCTAGTGCTTTCCCTTGCATCGTCATACAAAATTTGCACCATATCCTTAAGGATGTAGAAGTCCCGCTTCCTCTCTTCATCAAAGAGTCTTGTAAAAGAGGATTTAGAAACCTCACTTGATGAATTTTTCATAATTATGTAAATGAATTAAATAAATTCAACAATAATTCACAAATCTTCAAAACAATTTGACAAAGCTTCTTAATTTGGCTGTAGATTGAAGCTCTTCTCTGCAGCTTATATCTCTTCTTCAAGCAACCTCTTTTGCAAAAAATCCCTCTTGTGCTTCAAGGTTTTCCTTGAGATCCTTTGGGTAAGGATAATTCTTTCAACCTTCTTCTTTCTTGTTCTCTTCTGGACTTAGCTAGCAGTATCTCCCCTTAATCTCTAGTAAACTCAAACTGGCAAGCATTAGTCAATTTGCAAACAATTAAATTCTTTGCATTGTTAAACACCTTTCAAGTCAAACAAGAGAGAAACCTAGTGCTCTTTTCAAGCAAGCAACCTAGTGCTCTTGTAAATCAAGAAACCTAGTGCTCTGATACCACCTGATTTGAAATGGGTGGCTGACTTGTTATGCTACAAAAGCACCACCCATTTAGTTAAACAAAATAAGATCTTGCTTATACTTGACTGTGCGAAATTGAATTCTTGGTTCAAGTGTATGTGTTTTAAAATGTTTTAATGCTTTAAGTGTGAGGAATTAATGTTGAGATTGCACAAGATGATGAGCTTAGTGGAAAGAAGTCGCCTTCACTAAGTGGGCTCACAAGCTATTTTTGGCGCACAGTCTATTTTTAGACAATGCCTATTTTTAGACATGTCGATCATATTCTATGAGTTTCAGGATGCTATTTATGGATGGTTGGTCAAGTTGGAAAAATATATGGACTTCTATTTTTAGACATACTGGGTAGAATCTATTTTTAGATTGCCAGTCTAAAAATAGATATGTCGAATATTATTAGCTCTTAATAATATTTGGACTCTAAACATTATCTTATTCTCTTGGAGCACTTTAGTTAAGTGCAAAAATGTGGCACAGGAGCTAATAGAAGGAATTACGCTATTCCTGAGGGTTAAGTGGAGCTCTTGCATGGAGACTTCAGTTAGAACTCATGTGACAGAGTTTGGTGGAGTTGTAGAAGTAGTTGGTGGAGTTGTGTTCAGTTTAACTCAGTTAGACACAGTTGAGCTAGTTGTATCTAGTCTAACTGATTGATACACTAGTGAGAGTGGTGTGAATTAATTAATAATTAATTCACTAACTAATAACTCATTAATAAACTGAAGAATACATCAGTTAACTACAGTGCATGGATAGTTTTAGTGGAGACCAGTGGAGAGGTAGGTGAAAGAGCAAGTGTGACTATTAGTTGTGACTATAGTGTTGCATGAGTTTGCACCACACATTGATGGAGATGCCAATGAGGATTGCACAGTGCAAGCCAAGTGGATTCGATTTCCTTCAGAGCCCATATTCAGTAGGGATTGCGCAGTAGAGGTAGGCTAGCAGGTGGCAGAGATCGGTGCATGGATTTGCTAGATCAGGACATGATTAGTGTGTAGCGATTGTATTGTACTGAGAGCTTGTGAGAAGCTTTGTATGAGGATTGTTACCTGATCTCTATGACATATATTATATACAGATATTTGGGGTTTTTAGCTTTAGGCTTTCCCGTAAATCACTGTGTTAATGTGTATGAATTTTTATGGTTTTAATGTGTGCATGCAATTGATTTAATTTCCGCATATGATGATCAATGGTAGAAGAGATTCTGTATTGTGCATGAAGTTGAAATAGTGTGTGATCAGGAGAATCTTAGATGTATAACATATCAGTTATATAATTTCTACATGGTATCAGAGGTATATTGATCATTGGAGCAATTTCAAAGCATTGAAGCGGTTGAGTTTTGTGCTGGTGGAATTCGAATTTGCAGTAGTGTTTTCTTGGTGTAGAAGTTGAGATGTATTTCAACGGATTGTGATTGGAGTATGCCCTTGAGGGAAACTTGAATTATATTGCATGGAAGGATAGGATGGAGGTAGTGCTGGAGGATAATGGGTTGAAGGAGTTCATAGATGCAGAAATTCCAAAACCTGCTTCTAGCGATGCTGCCGCACTTGACACATGGGAAAAGAAGACAACAAAATGTCGAAGGATTCTGTTGGAAGGTGTGAAGGATCACATAGTGTCTAGCCTTCATGGTAAAGATTCTCCATTCTTGATGTGGAAAGCTTTTATAGACTTGTTCCAAAGCAAGAGCGACTAGAGGAAGTTGGCACTCAAGGATAAACTCAGGAAAATAAAACTGGAGAAGGGCAAAAGTATACCCAAGTACCTCACAAAGTTCCCCCAGTGCAGGGATGAGCTGGGAAGTGTGGGGTTTACTGTAGATGAAGAGGACTTGGTGAGCTTGGCTTTCCTTGGGCTTCCGAAGAGTTGGAATTCCTACGAGGACTCTGTCAATGGTCAGGAGAAACTGCCAGGATGGGAGCGACTTTGGTCAGATCTTGTGCAAGAGGAGATAGGCGGTACCGGATCCATGCTATCGCACATCAGGCCACAGTTAAAGTGCGCTTTGGCTGCCAAAGCGAAGGAAAACCGAAAAATACTTCTCATTCCGATGCGAAAGGCAAGAAGCAGGACACGTCCAAGATGAAGTGCTTTCACTGTCACCAACACGAACATTACGCCACTAATTGTCCACAGAGGAAGAAAAATAAGCAGGCTGGTGGATCTGCAGCTGGAGAGGCCTTAGCCTCGTAGTTTGAGCTATATTTTTTAGTGATCGCATGCTTGGTCCCAAGTGTGATGGGTTCAGTGTGGTTTCTTGAAAGTGGTGCATCTTTTCATATGACCTGAGACAAATATTTGTTCATTGATCTAGATGAGAAGGATCTTGGAGTGCACATCGAGATGGGCGATGATGGTAGATATAGTGCGACTGGTATCGGGACCATTTCCTTTGAGAGGGAGTCTGGTAAACCTTTCATATTGAAGGATGTCATGCATGTTCTAGGATTGAAGAAGAATCTGATCTCGGTGGCCATGTTGGAAGACAAGGGATATGATGTTGTCTTTAGCGAGGGAAAGGCTTTCCTGCGCAGTAAGGAAACTGGTGAAACCCGGAGGATAGGGGTTCGAGTTAAGAACCTTTATCAATTGTAGGTAGATGGTTGTGCAGCAATGGCAGGCAAGGCAGAAGGAGTGGTGAGCCGGGATGATGGCGAGTTGTGGCACCGGAGATTGGGCCACCTTCACCATGGAGCTTTGAAGATACTGCAGCAGATTTCTACTGGGCTTCCTAAAGGCACTCTTGCGCAGTCAGATCAGTGCAAGGGGTGTACCTTGGGAAAATTTGTGAAAACCACCTTTCACGAGAAGGATAGTCGTGCCACGACGATCCTTGAGAGAATTCACACAGACGTGTGTGGACCTTTCTCAGTAGCTTCGACAGCAAAGCACAGGTATTATGTGATATTTGTTGATGATTTTTCTCGTAAGTGCTGGATCTTCTTCATGCAGAAGAAGAGCGATACATACTCAAAGTTCTGTGAGTTCAAGGCACTGGTTGAGAAAGAATCGGGGAAGCAGGTGAAGGCTCTTAGGAGCGACAATGGTGGTGAATTCATCTCTGGCGAATTCAAAGACTTTTGCAGCGCAGAAGGAATTCAAAGAGAGCTCATAGCGCCTCATAACGCACAACAGAATGGGGTCACGGAGCGAAAGAACAGAACGATCGTGGGTGTTGCATGGGCGATGTTGCATGATCAGGGCCTTTCCATACACTTATGAGCAGGAGCATGCAATACTGCGGTTTATGTGCAAAATCGTTGTCCTCATAGAGTACTTGGCATGAGTACACCTAAAGAGGTGTTTTTTGGTAAGAAGCCTGATATTTCTCATTTGAAGATTTTTGGCTCACCCGTTTACATTCATGTGACAAAGGATGCCAGGAAGAAGCTGGAGCCGACCGCAGAGGTTGGGATATTTGTGGGGTACACAGAAACACCCCACAACTATCGTTTGTATTTTCCAGACAGTCGAAAGACTGTTGTGCGATGGGATATCAAATTTCATGAGGAGAAAGCCATGAAGTGTTTACTTGAGAGGGAGCCACACTTGCATGTAGATGAGGAGCTATTAGTTCCTAAGGATGAGCCTCAAGATGTGGATCAGCCACAAGAGGAGGTTCATAGAGTGGAAGAAACCACTCACGGGGCAAAGACTAAACATCGCAGCGTTGTGGCTAACACTACGTGCTGAGCGACTAGCTCAAGATGTAGAGAAGGTTGTAGGAGCACCTACATCATAGCGTAGACAGAGATAGTCACCTGACAGGTATACTGGATACATGGCTCTTATGAGCAAGTGTAGCATGACAGAGCCATCCTCTTTCGAGGAAGATGTGGAGGACCCCGCATGGGTAGATGCCATGGTGGAAGAGTATGATTCGATTGTTAGAAACAGTGCATGGGAGATTGTTCTGAGGCCAGAGGGGAAATCAGTGGTGGGTTTGAGATGGATCTACAAAGTGAAGCAAGCCGACGTGAGCATCGAGAAGTACAAGGCAAGATTTGTTTCCCCGGGGGCTTCCTGCGTATTGAGGGGATCAACTATGAAGAAATATTTCTACTTGGTATGCTTCCACACGGAGCATCCTAGCTCTCTCAACATAGATGGGTTGGCACATTCATTAGATGGATGTGAAGACTATGTTCCTCAACGGATTATTGAGGAGAGGTGTACATAGAGCAAGGCTTAGGTTGCCTCAAATCTTTAGCAAGCAAGTCGCATGTGTGCAGGCTCAAAAGAGCGTTGTATGGGTTGAAACAAGCACTTCGTGCCTGGTACACACAGATAGATAGTTATTTCACCGGACTTGGTTTTACCAAGAGCGAGGCGGATCCCAACCTGTACCAGATAGTGGTTGAGGGTAAGTTGCTGATCATTGTAATTTATGTAGACTATTTGATACTGACCGGTGATGAACAATTGATACTCTCATGCAAGGCTGATATTGCAAAAGAGTTTGAGATGAAGGACTTAGGCCTCCTCCATTATTTCCTGGGATTGGAAATTTGGCAGCACAGTGATGGATTGTTTGTGTCTCAAGGCAAGTATGCCCAGAAGATATTGGATAAGTTCAACATGCATGGCTGCAAGCCTATCGACACTCCTCTTCCTGGTGGATGGAGGAAAGAGGATGCTACATCCGCAGAGGTAGTGGATGCCACTGTTTACAGACAGTTGGTGGGGTCACTTATGTATCTAGTCAATACATGACTTGACATATGCTACGTTGTTAACCAGCTTTCACAAGCTATGGTTAAGCCTACCAAGCTCTTTTGGAAGGCGGGGAAGCATGTATTGAGATATCTCAAAGGCACATCGGGATATGGACTTTGGTACAGACAGTCGGATGAGGTGAGGCTGCATGGCTTCACGGATGTAGATTGGGCAGGGAGCCCAACAGATAGAAAGAGCACATCTGGAGGGATTTTCAATATCGGGTTGACAACAGTTTCTTGGTACCGCAGGAAACAGAGATCTGTGGCACTCAGTTCAGCAGAGGTTGAGTACATGGCAGCAAGTTTGGCTGCATGCGAGGCTATATGGATGAGGAAGATCTTGGTCGGGTTGTTCGGTTCACACTTAGATCCTACTGTGATATATTGTGATAATCAGAGTTGCATTAAACTCTCGGTTAATCCAGTATTTCATGATAGATCTAAACATATTGACATCTGGTACCATCATATTAGAGATTGTGTGTAGCAGAAGATCATGTTACTTTCTTACATTCCTACGGAGGATCAAGATGTTGATATCTTGACAAAGGCGCTCACCAGGAGCAAATTCAAATACCATAGAGGCAGGATCGGGGTGGCAGATAATCCCTATCTTGTTGAGAGGGAGTGTTGATATTGCAACAAGATGATGAGCTTAGTGGAAAGAAGTTGCCTCCACTAAGTGGGCCCGTAGGCTATTTTTGGCGCACAGTCTATTTTTAGACATGCCGAACATATTCTATGAGTTGCAGGATGCTATTTGTGGATGGTTGGTCAAGTTGGAAAAATAGATGGAATTATATTTTTAGACATACTGGGTGGAATCTATTTTTAGATTGCCAGTCTAAAAATATATATGTCTAATATTATTAGCTCTTAATAATATTTGGACTCTAAACATTATCTTATTCTGTTGGAGCACTTTAGTTAAGTGCACAGATGTGGCACAGGAGCTGACAGAAGGAATTATGCTATTCCTGAGGGTTAAGTGGAGCTATTTCATGGAGCCTTCAGTTAGAACGCTTGTGACAGAGTTTGGTGGAGTTGTAGAAGTAGTTGGTGGAGTTGTGTTCAGTTTAACTCAGTTAGACACAGCTGAGCTAGTTGTATCTAGTCTAACTGATTGATACACTAGTGAGAGTGGTGTGAATTAATTAATAATTAATTCACTAATTAATAACTCATTAATCAACTGAAGAATACATCAGTTAACTACAGTGCATGGAAAGTTTCAGTGGAGACCAGTGGAGAGGTAGGTGAAAGAGCAAGTGTGACTATCAGTTGTGACTATAGTGTTGCATGAGTTTGCACCACACATTGATGGAGATGCCAATGAGGATTGCACCGCACAATCCAGGTGGATTCGAGTTCATTCAAAGCCCATATTTAGCAAGGATTGTGCAGTAGAGGTGGGCTAGCAGGTGGCAGAGATCGGTGCATGGATTTGCTAGATCATGACCTGATTAGTGTGTAGCGATTGTATTGTACTGAGAGCTTGTGAGAAGTTTTGTATGAGGATTGTTACATGATCTCTATGACATATATTATATACATATAGTTGGGGTTTTTAGCTTCAGGCTTTCCCGTAAATCACTGTGTTAATGTGTGTGAATTTTTATGGTTTTAATGTGTGCATGTAGTTGATTTAATTTCCATATATGATGATCAATGGTAGAAGAGATTCTGTATTGTGCATGAAGTTGAAATAGTGTGTGATCAAGAGAATCTTGGATGTATAACATATTAGTTATATAATTTCTACAATTAAAGTTTTTTTTTTGCTGATAATAAGCATGTACAACAACCATAAAGTGCAGCAAATAAGCATCAACATATAACAAAAAATTTAATAAAGGAGTTCGCCCGAATGTCGTGGGCTACGTCTCCTTGAGCCTTTGTCAATTGACTTGGCTCTTTGGGATTATGATGGATAATTTATTTTACAAGTTTATACTTAACTCCAATGGTTATTTATGCTATACCAATGGGTTTAGAATACCATCATACCCTTGTAATGGCTACTATCTCTTTGTAGATGAATGTAGGATCCCTTAGACTTGACCTCTTCTGTTGATGCGCTTAAGCTTCCCAGAGCTTCTCTATGGAACTAAATCCCTTAGAAGTCATTTTCTGTCCCTGGAAAAATTTCTACCATCTCCATCATATATCATCCATCCAAAATATACTGTTCATTTGCTCCAAATGACCTTTGGCTCCCCAATCTAGGCCTTCAAGCCCTAATGACCCTAGGCTTCCCGAAACTTCCATGTGGCTTCTTCGGTTGTAGAAGTCTCCAAATGGCTTTGAAAATCCTTCCTTTGGATTCATAATGTCCAAAATAGTCAGAATAGACTATTCCCTTGCTGAAAAAGGCCTATGGCTGCTCTGGTTACGCCTCCAACACCTGATGGCACCTTGTGGATCTAAGCTCACTGAAAAATTCTCTGTAGCATATCGGCCTTCAAGAGTCTCCAAAAGCTTCTAAAAATCCTTCCATTGGATTCGTAAGGTTAAATATAGTCATAATAGACTATTGGTTTGTTGAGAATGCCCTCTGGCTGACCTGGCTAGGCCTCTTTCTCCTGTTGGCCCCTAGTGGCCCTTAGAACTTCTCTGAAGAAAAATCACGGTCAGAATTCCTCTGATGGATCTGAAACCATCACCAATGGATCCATAATGTCCAAAACATAACAAAATTACTATTGGTTTCCTGATTAAGGCCTCTTGCTGCCCTGGTTAGGCCTCATTCTACTGCTGGCTCCTGGTGGCCCTAGTGGCCCTTGTAGATTCTCTAAAGAAAAATCACACTCAGAAGTTCTCTGATGGCTCTAGAAACCCTCTCCAATGGCTCCATCATGCTCTAGATAGTTGAAATTGACTATTAAAACTCTCATAATGGTTTAAAAATGAGTCTCCAACTCATTTGTCCAATTTCACCTAAAATAGCTCCACTAAATGTGGAGGACTTCAGTTTAACTAGAGTCAAATTGGTAAAAATATGCACAAAAATGGTGTTGGTTAAAACTCTGCCAGTCTTAATTGTAATGATAAATGTTGTAGTTGGGCGGTTGGACACATGTCAACCCCCAAACCCGCGGTTAGTTCACGGTGGAGCAAAACTCGACTTTTAACCGTGAGATAAGGTGTTAACTTCGAGTTTGTAGTCACAGTTAGCGAAAACCGCGTGGAAACATTAACTGCGACCATTGCAATGTGACATGGGTTTAAAACATTATGGTTTTATCGCCATCGGATATGTATTGGTGCTTGGTCCTAGACTAAGGCCATATGGGGAGGGGGCTGGCCCCCTCCAACCCCCAGATGCGAATCACAACAAACTTTAAATTAAACCTTTGACCCATTATGGTTAAGAACTTCTCATAGCCCATGCGGTGTGGCGGGTGTGTGCTTTGCCAGAGGTTGCGGGGTTGAATCCGGTGGATGCCAAACGAAAATTTTAATGTAGAGTTCAAGGGCCACGTGGCGGCCTCAGGGCTGGCTACGTGGCACCTTTTCATTGGCCCTCCATAAACAACGTAACCAACTGTCCAATCATACCCTGCCACTTGTCACCATGCGACTGGCCCGGAAGGAATATTTTGGGGAATATTCTTTTTTCTGATTGTACCTCTACCCAGTCAACCCTTGTCAAATGTCAAAATTTGCAGTTTACTGGAATTTTCAAAATGCAATAACTTCTTCAGACGGTGTCGGTTTTTCGAACCGTTCATGGCACCAGAATTAGGAAGAAAAGATCTATCTGGGCTCTCAGGTTCAATAAACTTTCAAACACTTTGAAATTTGAGCTATCACTTAGGTCCTTGATATGGATCTGATCATGTAATGTGCCATACTTAGAGAAGTTCTAATTGAGCACATGCTTTCCACATTGTGTGTGACACCTTTTTTTTAATGTTTGGTGTACATTGTAGGCTAGTGTGCCTCACCATAATTCAAATTGGGCATATGCTGACATGGAATTAGCCAATTGCATAGAAACATCTGTGATAACTAACTGCTCTAATACCTTGGGTTGGGGTCCATTTAAATTGGTTGTTTTGGAAGTTTCTTTACGGAACACAGAGGAACACTTCTCCATTTCACACTGCAAACTTGTTTGGGTTAAGAGTTGTTATGAACACCTGACAAGATTGAAAAGGCTGCATTGCATGGAGTAGTTTGCTTATGTTTAGGTGCTATGTCTGAGTTCTTTTTTTTTTGGAGGTTTCCTTTTTCAATATTTTGGTTCCTCATTTTGGTTTAGTCTTTCTTAGCCACCATGGGTTCTGCTAACCTTGATTTTACGTGATTATGAGGGACGATACAAGAGCTATGGGATATTCCATTGCACATGTTCCTTCCTCTATGATGCATACATGACTACCATTGTTAGGTCCCTAATAGGGAAAAGGTTCTCATATTCCTATATAATTTTTCATTGAACTTGCACATGTTCCATACCCCAATTAGCCTAAGATCAATGCTTGTGATCTTGTCGAAGTTCTGATTTTCTTGTTTGTAGATGTGACTAAATTTTGTGCAATGGAAGGATTTTTTAGCATTTTTTTGGATGTCTTCTTGCATCTTCGCTGGTTGAATGCAATTTGGCTGACCTATCTTCTCAAAATCATTCTGAAATGGAATTTTCAAGTTTTTCTATTATCAGATATAAGTCCCCTTTAATAACCTGCTTGGTGATTTCCAAGACTCAGGGCTACATTAGCCATTTCATACTTGTGAGTTTGCAGCCATTACATTCATATTTCTCCCCCTTCTTAGTACATGAAAAATATTTCATTCCCTTATTATTTGTAATTAATCCATTGGTTGAGGGATAATTATTTTCCCTTGAGAACTTCAAAAATTTAGATTTTGAAGGGTGGGTGTTATCACTGGAAAATCGTACGAGAAAAGGTGACATTATTTAATGTCATGCAGAAGGATTTACAGGGCTGGGAGACCTTAGAGAATCTGAAAGTATTTAAAAATCTCTAAGGTCTGAGGAAAAATCAAATTGCGTACAGGAAGGACTAGTCAAATGTGCCTTTGTGCGCAAGTCTTAGATAATTGCGCCTTTGCAAGCTTTTTTCTCCAAAATGTGTGCAATCCTGGGAGTGGCAGAAGTCACTTTCCGGGACCACAAGGCACACTCTAGGACATTTATTCCACACTTGAAGCCACCTAAGGACAACTGCCCAAGCCTCCTTAGTACATCAAGGGAGCACACAATGGAATAAATGTGGCACACAATGGAATCGCTCTCCTCTCTTGAGTCACAATCCACAATGTAACAAGAGAGGGGAGGAGGATTTGAATTCTCCTATAAAAGGCCACCAAGAGATGAACAACAAGAGAGCACATTGTTATGTTGGCTAGAATTGCCTCAAACAATACCAGTAGTGTGTGATCCAGAGCAGAGATAGAGGGGACTCAGTTGTTGGCTATCTAACAACTCTAGTCCACCATAGTAGAGAGAGGGAGACTTTGCGTCAAGGCATCTCAGAAATAAAGACATCCTTGCATCGAGACTTAGAACCCCTAGTTCTAAGGGCCCCTTGGCAAGTGGGTTAAAGTTTCATCCTCATTCCTACCAGCACTGAATAAGATGGGACGTAGGAGCCACTGTTTGGATTATTGAAGTTGTTTGACTCTATTCAAAGCTTTTGTGTTATTTGTTTTAGTTTTAGTTTAATTTTTATATTTAAATATGCATGCTATTTCTCTATCTAGTATGTTTATGTTTGAGCATGTTCCACTAACTTGCTTGACTCCATATATTTTCTGGCTGTGAACAATAAATTAAGAGGGAAAACCACACCCCTTAAGTTAGTATGATTTCGTACATACGTGCACCAAACACACTAACACAGGATTGGTGACTCCACTAACTTTTATTTCCAAGTTTATGTGGTTTTTCCTTTTTGAAGAGACCTCCGTCTTTCCTGTGGAGTTGGGCTAGAATTGTCCCCTTTATCTCCTTCATTGCTTGGTTCATCCCAAGTGATAGTCTGAAGTTGAAGATCTCCAAAAAACTACATTGTAGGAATTTGCGTGCATTTCCCACAGACAGGTGCGCATTCAGAGCTGAGCTACGCACAGACGTTGCACCTATTTCAACCTTTTGCGTGAAAAAAACATAATGGGAATTTTTTCCAACAATTCCATATTTTCCTACTTGTAAAGAGTGCTTGGTAGCCCATAATACACCTGCCAACACTGGTTGAGGTGCCTCGCATCTTGCTAAAGCTCACTCTTAGTTGCTTTTCGTAGGCTTGGTGTTAGTTTTATTTCAAGTTGATTTTTGCAAAGTTAACACATAGTTTAAGAAGGAGGAAAATTAACTTGCATTCCGAAATAATTTATGTTTTGCAATTTTAGGTACCAAAACACCTAGATAATTAGCCAAAGCAAGTGGCCCAAGTCCACGCATGCTTAGCTATTTCTTTTTCTAGTATAAAAGTTATTAGTTTAGTTCAATTTTTGTACTAGGATTTCGAGACCAGGATTGAATTGTCGATAGAAGAGCAAGTAATCTCTACTTCCTTTGCACCCTCCAGTGATTGTAGGTAAGAATATGAACACTCTCTATTCACAACTCACCATCTCCCTATATTTGATCACATAGATTAAATAGGAAAAATTGAAAGCGACCCATATCCACGCACATTTTTCTTTTGAGCAAGGAACAATAGAACATAGTTTAAATAGGGGATTTTGAAAAGGATCACCGCATATCCACACGTTCAAACTATGTGCTTGTTCAATTTTTTCTCACACACATCCATACAATAAGAAAAAAAAGACACCTAAAGCTAACTTAACAAAACTCACTAAATTCTCCCCACAGGGGCCACAAAAGAATTTATAGTCTAAGTAAGATCAAGGGATTAGGCATCCAATAAGCTGCCTTGATCATTCTTCATATTGAAACATAGAAGTTGATTGTTTAGGGAACTTTCAAATCCACCTATCAGCCCATGAAAAGAAAACTCAAGCATGACAGAGACTCGATTCAGAGGGGGTGAGGCTTAGGCGCAGTGCGTGTGGTATTAGTTGGGGCTACCTGACCCGACTGATACTCTGTACTGACAGATGAACTACCAAGAAGCCCAAGAATCGAACACTCACATGGGATGGTGGTACTTAGTGCCCAAAATTAGGGCATCCTTTCCCTATAGGTGATGGTGTAGGAAAGCACTAGATCCTCTACCCTTACCTTGGTGGATTTTCTTTGGCTAACTAGGGGCATCACCAACTCTTACGGGACGTTGTGCCAGCACTTGCAAGATATCTTCTCAAGGTCCAGTTACATTTGAGTGTGTGAGGACGATTAGGTCTTCTAGGATTTGAGTATCATACTCAAACAAAAAAAAACCATATTTTTTGATTGACAAATCACATAGGATTAATCTAAAGGGAAAATTTATTTTATTTTCGCCTTTTTTTTTATGTATGCAATTGGAATTTTTCTTTTATTATAATCTTTATCCTCTCAAATGTTTCCAAATCCATACCTAGTCAATGCTAGAATGGACCCAATGGGACCTCGTCGATCTAGACATCTTTTGGACCTCCCCCCATTACCGAGAGGGGTTTTAGGTCTTTCGCCATTTTGGCATCAAAGACGAAACACATCCACCATTATTGGTTCATTCTTTATTGGGGTATATTTAGTTGGGAACCCTGGTTGGTCTTCCAATGCCACACCACACACCACTCCTCCCACAACCCTTAGAGGGAATATGAGTGCTACCCATTCAGGAAGCGAGGTGAACGAATAGCAGGGTATCTCACAGAAAAACCCTATTCCTAACCATAACATTGTGTTTTCACAAGTTGCAATGGCCACAACCTCGCAGTCACCTTTTCTAGCTTCGTTAAATCTACCATATTTAACCAAGTTGACAAACAACCCCATTTCACACAACCACATATGGCCTCCCATGCCCACGGAGCTCCCATCAGACATTCCAAAATTTGAAGGGAAGCAAGCGGAAGACCCTAGAAATCATGTTATGAATTTCCACCTGTGGTGTTCATTGAACAACATCATTGATGATACGATTCGATTAAGACTGTTTCAATGCACTCTAATCGGAGTAGCAACAAAATGGTATGTAGAGCAACCCTTTGCTACTCATGGAACCTTTAGCGCCCTCGCCACTGCATTCCTGCACTATTTTCAGTTACCCATCCATCATGATTCTGGAATGGAGTTACTGACCCACTGTAGGCAAACCCTTGCGTCCATATCTCAGACCATCTCCATGAATGGCGGCAGCATCGTAGTTTTTGCAAAGCCAAACTCGATGATCGAGTTCTGTTATACCTATTCCTGAAAACTCTCACCACATATATTTCAAAGGATGTGGCACAACAAAAGCCCATATCCGAAGAGGACGCCATCAGTAAGGCCCAACAGCTCAAGCTGATCTATACGCAGTCAGGTTATATTTACAATATCCTACTAAACGACCCGCGCCTGTAAACTTACAAATAATTTCCATGTGCATTGAAATCTGCAGACGGTTTAATTGGGTCATTGACCCAAAATCACCCAAGCAACATCATTTAATACCCCAGTTACACGTATGATTCTACCCAGAACGTACCACAACCCGACTACCAAAGTCATCACATGGCTCCAAAAAATTTGACCAGTAGGGCGTCATTGTATCACCATCAGCATGGAGGACCTTATCCTCCGGCTCAGGGGACCCAGTACACAAATAGACATGCTGACAGAAGATCTCCCCCCCAAAAACCATTTAACCAGGGACCAAATTATGCTCAGTCCCCAGCACAAGACCTGCCCATACAAAATAATGCACAGGTGAACTTTGTGCAACCTTCCCAAAACCAACTGCACCAACCATATAACTAGGAGAAATATCCTCCTGACACGGTTAAGAAAAAAATAAAAAGCAAGCCTAAAGGAAATCCTAGATAGGGGGGAAACAATCCACAATTCCCTCCATGATCTCAGGCTGGAGGCAACTCCAACAAAAATCAAAACCAGGAGCCAAGCAACTCCTAATGGCAGAACAAATGTCCACCTCTTCAAACAAATACTCTTTTTCAATCTGTGGTGAGTACGACCATTACACTCACCACTGTCCTGACCTCCCTGAGTTGAAGAAGCTGCAGAGTAACCGTGGACAAGGGGGATCCTCCCAGCAACCAACAGTCATGCAGGAACCTTTCCCTCATCAACGGACAGTTAGCACGCAGCAACAAATTCTCGACGAGTCTGGAAAGAACAACCACGAAATATACATGACTGGCGAGGAAATGTTCTTTCAAACACGAAATTGAAATTACGACATCCCACCAGACACCAATGCGTCAGGGGCTAGTACCAGAGCACCAACTGCACCTTTGACCATATCAAAGATGCCTATTGAAACTTTTCCAAATATGGCTAACGGACCAACTAGGTGAGCAAGAAACTATTCCAAAGCAGCCCATAACTATAGCATTGTGCATGATCTGGCTCAATCTCCTGCCGCTATGTCAACTTTGGAGGTATTACAGTCATGCCCAAAGCAACGGAAAGCCTTACTTTCTGCATTAGGCGATATCGACCCTGCCGATACACGCCTAATGGCTTTTGATTTAGATAAAGTCACCCCTACGCTTCCTTCAATGGTCACCTTCCAGATATTAGTGTCGGTCCAAAACATTACCATTTACCAATGTATCATTGACGAAGGTGCATCCACATGTATCATGTCAAAGAACGTTTGGCAGAAGTTAGGGTCTCTCGAACTAAAAAATCAAACATCATGCTTAGAGCATATGATGGTTGCCCTTTGACCCCCATCAACCCCTACCAAAATGTCCTGGTCTGCTTAGTTGGAAAGACGGTCCTTATAGGCATTGAAGTCTTGGATGCCCAGTTGGAATATAATATACTCCTTGGTCGAATTTATATGTATGCCATGTTAGCCATCACCTCCTCCGTCTTCCAAACTATGATGTTCCCTCATGAGGACCGCATCGTCACCGTTAACCAATTGACGTACAGTGAAAAGAGGCCCCTAACAAATATCAATGTCATTCTACCCTATGTAGACACATCTGCGAAAGTGCTTTCACAGTACCAATAATATGGCCCTGGCCAGTTCAAACCATCGCCCATTCTAGGATCATTCTTAGGAGATCCCTTGGTTATACATGATTCATCACCTGATGTCACAAGGGCTTCGGTGTGCATGATGTCCACATCAAGTTCCGATGCTATTCAAGACACAAACACGAGCAGTAAAGACATTGAGTCCTCGACCACAGTAGCCTCCCTAGCCTATGCCGCTTCCCATACCCCTTTCCTCTACCCCGTAGCTATTTTCGTATCCCAACAGGTCTTGGCCACAGTGGTGTTACCAAACATATATTTTGAAATACCAGTTTGGTACCTTGTTCCCCCCACTTGGACGGGAGCCACACATGTCACCGCCATAGGGTTAAAGCCCCTTAGTCCTGAGGAGGCCCCACCCATTCAGGAAACAGCCAAAAACATCCCTGCAAAGGAAATTCCCATTGCAAAACTGGTTATTTCGGCTAAGAAAACCGAGAGAGGAAAGAAGGTGAAGACTCCCACCACACAATGGGAATCAATAGGTTGCACCATATGTGATGTAGTAGGTCACCCTACCCACATCTTCCTAGAGATGGATGAATTAAAACTGATCCTTAGCTCTGAGGTAGACATTGTGACAAAACGTTCCCGTAAAAAGGAACCTGCCACCAAAAGTAAAGGCAAAGAATTGCGTACCAATCACGCATGTGCTATCTGCAGGAATTATGGGCACTATACCCATCATTGCCTAGAAATCCTGCGATATAGGGACGCCTTACATGCCATCGAGCGATCCTATCAAGAGGATCCCTCCACCCATTCATCTAGAGATAAACCTCGCACCATCTTATACCTGTAGGAGGAACGACAGTCGCCTGAGAGACTCCCATCCATACCTCCTCCTCCCATCGAGCGTTGTGTACTCTGCAGTGAGCTTGATCATTTCATCATCGATTTCCCAGCTTTGGAAATGTTCCAGAAATGCTACCTAGTTCATATAGTATACCACAATAATATGAACATCCAGTATTCATGCCAAATATGTGGTGACAATCACTCGGTGCGCCATTGTCACTACATACCTAGATTCCGCGCAGCACTAGCTTGCATGCTATCAACCGTAGTCCGCCTCTCCCAAGAAGATGGCACAGACTCAGAATCCATGAACAGCTCGACAACCCAAGAAGATGTGACGAGCAGATCCATCCTCTTCCTATCAGCTGAAAGCGACCAATCAGGGAACCCTTAGTTACCCCCAATCGCCCTCTACAGAGAAGACCAACAAGTGCATTATATAAAATGCCCAATCATGTGGTCGCTACTCACCCTGATTTAGCAGTGCTACATCGCTGGTATCCCATCAGGCCACCAAATGAGCGCGATGGGACCCCCATATCTAGGCTATGTTTCCCAGTATTTCAAGGAAATCACTATGGGAATCGCTGTACTTCTATTTCACAATTTCTCCCTCTCATTGATATGATCCACACATTAGAAAAGAAATAAGACTATCTCCTCAAACTTTATAGAAAGTACATTACCCCCATGCCAGCAAACCCACACCCACATCAGCGTAATGGGAAAATGGGATGTCACACCAACCAAGCATGACCCAGGCCCAACCTAGGATAACATGGGGACTATGCGACTTGATTGACCACCGGGTCAATCAGTGCAAAGAGCTAAAGCACCTAGTAAAAAGTTTTGGCATAGTCTCCTCTCTCCCATAAAAAACTTCTCTCTGACCAAGAGAAGATCACACGTACTTATTGCCAGATTTGTTCACACTTTCATCATATAATTAAATGTGAGCATCTCCCCAAGCTAAGAGGCAAATGAGTAGAGTTAAATCTACACTCCCCAAAATATCTAGACACACCCAAGCCAACGACATGAAAATGGAAGCAGAAGACCTCATCTTCTACATCAGATCCTTTCTAAGCATCCACATCTGGGAAGAAAGTAGTGTTGATTCCAACACAATATACTCAGTTGGCATAGTGGTACCATGCACCATCTGCACTAGCCAGAACCATGAACCAGAGGCATGCCCATTAATGGAAAAATTCAAGCACCTCTGCACCAGGCACAATTTCCACCAACAGGAAATTGACCATCCTAGCAGGGGACCCAAAACCTTGCGCTTACGCAAACTCCCATCATAGAGATTATTCCCCCACCAAACTCCAACGACACGATACATCATATACGATTCATATTGTCATGTATTGGAAATATGACTCGAGCTGTCTACTCATCTGCCATAGGTGTTGAGTTAGCTGTAGCTATGAGAGTAGCTATTCCTACAACAGTGCAGACCCAATCTTTCTACTCTCTATTGACCGCATCTGGTTCCACCACATCAAAGATGGAATCCTTCTCGTGTTTATCAACTAGCTCCATGAGGATTGAACCTCTTCAGCATAACCTTGTGCAAGATCAATCCCCCTTAGGATCCCTATTTCATTCAGATGAGGACATCCTAGAGGTAATGACGAAGGCAGATTATCCATGGGATGCAATGCATCACCGTTTGCTTTTTCTTCCCAAGCACACATTCAATTTTGACAAGAAAAAATAACAAGATATCTATGCGATCGAATCAAAATATTTCCTCCCATTAGTAAAAGTCGATTGGTTCAACAATCCCATCCTAGCACTCGATGTGTTCGAGGAAGGAAATATGTCAAACACGTCACCTACCGTCAAGGTGAACATATCCAAAATTCCTGGAAAGGTCGAAGAAATATCACTAGGGGAAGCATGCTCTCCAGAAGAAATAGCCTCTTATACCCAATTTCTACAAGAGTACCAAGATATCTTCGCGTGGGACTACTTAGAAATGTGTGGGATTAGTCCCACTATCGTAGAGCACCCTATTGACACTTGGCCTAACGTACCTCCAATGCGCCAGAAACAACGTCAACTGCACCCATCAAAGGCAGAAGCAATAAAACAAGAAATCGATAAGCTTCACAAAGCCGGGTTTATCTACCCCATTGCTTACACATCTTGGGTTTCCAACCCTATTCCCGTCATGAAAAATAAGGCACCATACGTGTTTGCACCGATTTTCGAGATTTTAACAAAGCTTTTCCTAAGGAAAATTATCCCACCCCATTCATCGACTAGGTCATCGATGCTTGTGCAAGACATGAGGCTCTCTCCTTTATGGACGGATTCTCTGGGTACAACCAAATTCAAATCCGCCATATAGACTTGTACAAAACTGCATTCACCACCCCCTGGGGCACATTCACATACAAGGTAATTCCATTTGGCCTAAAAAAAGCTGGAGCCACCTTCCAAAGGGCCATGAACTATATATTTCATGACTTGGCACAACTTATCCTCACCTAATTGGACGGCTTGATTGTCCGCTCCAAGAAGCGTTCAGACCATCTTGAGGATTTGCAATTGGTATTCCAACGATGCTATCAATAGAGACTACACTTGAACCCCCTCAAGTGTGTCTTCTGTGTCACAGCAGGTAGACTCTTAGGTTTTATCTTGTCCCAGCAAGGGATTCGCATGGACCCCCTCAAGGTCCAAGCTATCAAAGAGGTACCTCCACCTCGAACCCTCAGGAAACTGCAAAGCCTGCAGGGGAAGGCCAATTTTCAAAGATGCTTCATCCAAGATTATGCCACTTGCACTCAAGGGTTCCTGTGCCTCCTTCGCTAGGACATCCCATTCAAATGGGATGATCATGCCCAACAAGCGTTTGATGCACTGAAAGAAACATTATCTTCAGTACCACTCACATTGGGGGAATTTTGAGGTCTAAAATGGGCCTCCTAAGGAAATAATAAAATAATAGCTAAACCAATAAAATAATATTTATGAATTTTCAATTCACTTTTTGCACCACAATCCATGTAACCATGGTTAAATTCAATTCAAAAGTTGTACCAAAATAAAATTAATAAAAAAATTGTATTGATGTGACTACAAATAAGAATGAGTTTTTCAAGAAAAAGTCATTATCATTAAACAACTAATGAATTTGTCCTTTGTACTTAAATAACTTAAAATAAAATATAAATATAAATTCATAATATAATATGTTAATAATTAAAATTTATATTATTTAAATTGTATAATAACATGTAATTAATATACTATATAAAAATAATATAATAAATGTAATATTTTATTTTATGTATGAATTTTATTCAAAAAATGTGAAATGACATTTATTATGAATACTTTACTTTGACTTTAAAATTACTTAGAGCACTACCATGGTTAACCATGAGTTTTTATCCACCATTGAGAATGTGACAAATAAGTACCTTTAACTCAAGAAAGGCCACCTCAACCATTACGGATGATGCCATCTTCTAAAATGTGATTGGTTCTCATAAAGTGAATTTTGATTGTACATTTTCCTTAGGAGGCCCATTTTAGACCTCAAAATTCCCCTAATGTCAGTCCCCCAGACTATGATAGAGATTACATCCTATATCTATTAGCTTCTGAGTCCACCTTGGCCAGAGTTTTGATCCAAGAAGGCCCTGATGGGAAGGAGCACATAATTTATAATGTCAGTAAAACCTTAGCAGGCCTAACACTAAGATATGAGCCTGAAGAAAGACTGCCCTAGCATTAATACATGCAGTACAGAAGCTTCGCCACTACATCATCTTAAAAACCACTACTGTCATCGCAGATATTAATCCCATCAAATATCTGCTCACACGTTGACTAATGAACCATAAGTATGCTTGCTGGATAGTCATTCTCCAAGAATACAACTTACAGTTTCGCTCCCCTAAAAGGAAGAAGGTGCTTATCTTAGCAGAGTTCATTATGGACCTCCCAAGGGATACCAAGGGATCACCAATAAACGATTCTCTACCAGACAAGCATCTCTTCTTCATAGCAACCAATGACCCTTGGTATGGAGACATTCTCCTCTTCCTGCGAACTCAAAATTTCAGACCTCATCTCACTCGAGATGACTGTCGGTGCATACACCATCAGCCCCCCCAATATCTCCTCATGGGTGATTTTTTGTATCGACGGGGCATCGACACCATTTTACGTCGATGCCTCACTCATGACCAAGCAGAACAAGCTCTTAATGACTTCCATGGAGGAGCTTGCGGCGGCCACCTCTTCGGAATGGCCACCACCCAAAAATTCCTACAAGCAGGATATTTATAGCCCTCCCTGTTTCGCGCTTGCATTACAATAGTCAAGAGATGCGAGCGATGCTAGCGCTTCGCTCATAAGGCAACAACCCCTCCCACTCCTCTACACCCTATCATCATCGCTGAACCCTATTGTAAATGGGGAATCGACTTCATGAATTGCAACCCCGCATCATCTGGCAATCATAAATACATCATAATGGCTATCGATTATTTGACTAAGTGGGCAGAGGCCATGCCCACATACGACAACACCGCAGAAACCGTCGCTCAATTTCTGTTTAACCATGTGATTGCTTAGTTCGATGTTCGCAAAGAGTTAGTCTTCGACCATGGGAAACACTTTCATAATGAAGTTTTTGAGGAGCTATCTCACCACCTTGGATTCACCCACGAATTCG
Source organism: Pinus albicaulis (assembly GCA_034641835.2). NCBI lineage: Eukaryota > Viridiplantae > Streptophyta > Pinopsida > Pinales > Pinaceae > Pinus > Pinus albicaulis. Next base: position 77,784 of record JAXQQM020074971.1, read on the forward strand.
CTTCACCATACTACCCCCAATCCAATGGACAGGTAGAAGCTGTAAACAAAGTCCTCAAAACGATGTTAGAATGCATGGTGAATAACCATAAAACCAACTGGCACCATATGCTCTTCTCTGCCCTATGGGCATACTGCACAGTTGTGAAAATGTCCACTGGTTTCACTCCCTTCCACTTGGTATACGGGTTCGAAGCCGTGATTCCCATAGAATGCGAGATCCTGAATTTACATGCCGCCATCGAACTCCTCGATGATACCCAACCTCTATAACAATGCCTAGTACAACTAGAGCTCATTGAAGAAAGGCAACTATAGTCACTACAACACAACGAGGCCCACAAGAAAAGGATAAAAGCATCGTTTGACCACCACATCAACCCTCGCTCATTCACTAAGGGAGAACTAGTCCTCTGCTACGATGTCGAAAAAGAAGCCCTAGGGCCAGGAAAGTTCGAAAATTTGTGGAAAGGAACCTACATCATAAAACATTTCCTCCGACAAGGGGCATACATCTTGACGGAACCGGGTGGGACATGCCTCAGCAACCCCGTCAACGACCTTTACCTCAAGAAATTATACCCATAACGAGAGCTCAGAAGGCCCAATCACCAGACCAAAAGTAGCACCGTGATCAGCACTCCATAATGCCCAAAGGCGATGCCACATATTTGCACCCCCAAAAAAATAAATTTTCAGTGTTGGCAGGTATGCCCTCTCTCATCTTCTTTTTTAAAGCACATATTTTTCAATAATATTTGGATAAAGAAGATGCTTTCACTTGGGGTAGTTGTTTTTGTAGGTAACATACAAATCAACCACTACTCCATCCACTAAAAGTTCTAGAGTAGGTATCATTCTACCCCCAGCATGATAGAGTCCCAGAAAAACTCTGGATATCCTGACATTATTTCTCCATCAGAAATCATCCATAGGTTCCACACACCCACCTATGTTTATCATCACGTCACCTTGCACATGATAAGAATCCTCATTGGTCGGTAGAGCCTCCCCTCCCATGGTGCTCGTCACCCACAGTAGACCATATATCACAACAATAGTGATGCCATGGCCATACCACTGTAGTCCGGGAAGCACCTCATGTCCATTCACTTGCCATGCATAAGGTCAAGTTTTACCATATGAAATAAACCCCTTTCCCGGAAAACCAGGTTGAACAATAAAATAAAAAGCGCCCTACCACACCTCGCATTTGGCCCACCATACCTCCATTAGCATAACCCATCCGCGTTACTTTTTCACCTGCTTCATCAACCTCACACATGAGACCAACCAATGGGGCCCCCACCCTAAAAGGACCACCTTCCTCACATCATCAGTGAGCGAACACTTTCACGTTTTGGGGCACCCGTCTCTGTGTTTTGTACAAACCAAACCCCATTATTTTATTGTTTTGGTAAGTGTACAAAGGCCGGAAATGGTGCACTATGTACCCCACCCACCCATCCATTTTTCTCCCATGGTAGTAGTCCCTCATCACCCTTGGTTGAAGTATCACACCCACACCCAAAAGCCACCATGATGTTCATAACCAGTTTATACCCACCTTGGAAGTCCTATTGGCTCCAGGGCTTTCCCCATCAGAAATAGTTATGGCTGTCGCCAAGCTGCTTTTTATACTCCGACCTTGGGCCACTGAATCCCCATCATCATTTTTTAGTCACCCCTTGCCATCATGCCTATGTTAAACCCATCACATCAGGATCCTGATCCTCCATATCAGTGACCCCCTTGTTCGGTTGAGGCTTCCTTTTTGTCGACATCAACACCTCTTTTCCAAAAAGGAAGTGATACCTTGGATCACCTCTCTCCATAAAAGGGACATCCTCGGGTGGCACTGTGGGAGACAACATTTCCCACAGATGTCATCGATCCTCCTAAAATTCGACTACAATAGAAGCTTTCATGTCAGAATGGTATCGTACCTTACAACCATTGCACTTTGATCAAATTCATCGAAGACCCGTGCCTTTATAAGCATCTCTTTCAGTAATGCTTACACGGGAAGGTCCCAACCAAAACTTATGCATACAATGCACATTTATATTCCATACCAAGTCTATGCACATGGGTACCACTTTCCACCTATTGTCAAAGAAGAAAATGCCCCTGAGGGCGTCAACAATCATCGTCATCAACCAATAGATCACTACCATATTAGTGAGACAGACATAATCTGTATCTGTCAAATAGATTTGTTTAACTAGCCAAAGAATCACGAGCATGGGACATGCCCACCTCGTAGAAAATTTGTATATATTGTATTATACCATTGCTTTCAGGGTGTTATCACTCAGAAAAAGTGAAACATCATTTGACATAGTCTTAGAGGTTCATGTGTCAAAGGTATGGTCATAGAGTTCATTTGTCATTAGTTGGTAAAGGAAAAATTTAATTTTTTCCTTATTAGCCTATCCTAAGGTCCAAACCCACCCCCATTCAAGTCTTTTCATGTCACATCAGTCATTATTTCTTGACATATTCCATTTCCCAAGCTTATAAATCCGAAAAGGTCATTTTAGCCAAGATTTCCTGTTTTCGTAGCAAATTGCATAGTAAAAACACAGTTTTCGCTGTGAAATTGTTGATACTTTCGTAGCGAAACTGACAGAAAATACACTAAGTATGCTACGAAAAGAGGTATTCCTGTCTGTCTTTTCAAATCAGGTGCTAGGTGTGAGTGAATGATTGAAAGGGTTAGGGTAGATGCCATTCGAGTCAGTTAGGGTTAAATCAAGGTACAATGGTCATGGATGAAGTCATTATTACTATTTTAAACATGTATGAGTCATGATTATGCCATGAGTTGTCATCTAAACTTTAAAATCTTTCCCAATTGAGTCATTTTTCATTCTTCACTTCATATTTGCATGCTACTGAACTCTGGAGAGATATTTCACTAAGCCCAAGCTATGGCTGGCATTTTCAAAGGTTGCAGGTATCACTGATCAAGCGAGGTAGAGAAGGCATAAAAGCGCCATGGCTACAAAGAGGAAGACCAGAAAAGGTGGCCATTGCCTCAGATATGAGCCATCAGACATGAAATTGATTAATGAAGACCCAATAGCTTCAGAAGTTTTCAGAAGAACAGGGTGTTTAGAGTTTTGCCAAAGACTGCAAGGATGCCATGTATAGGTTTCTAAGGATTTTTCCATCAATTTAAATGGGACAGCTTCAAAGGTGGGGATGTTGAACCTCACTGTAACTCCAGAGACCATTGCAGCAACAACAAAAATTCCTAGAGGAGGAGAACAATGGTTCAAAGGCTTCAAATTTATCATGCATGACTGTAAGGAATTGATCAAGCCATAACATACTGAGATTGACCTTACAAATGCCATTCCAAGGAGCTACATGAAATACAACTTCTCAAAGCTGCTGCTTATCATTCAGAGGTACTTCACCTGTGAAGGGAGGTACCATATGGTTTATTCTTACCACTTCAGGCTTCAGCTACATTTTCTTGGTAAGAAATCTCTTGATATACTTTTTTACTTATACAAAATCTTAGCAAAAATGGCAGATAAAGTTCAGGCTAAATATGAAGGAAATGAAACCTCACTCTTTCATCATGGTTTAATCAAGTTGTTGGCTTTAGAGGAGTTTAAAATATTAGGTAGAGACTGGTCATCTTTTCTAATTGTCAGTGGTTTTGAAGTAGATTCCATCACTCCTAAAATAACTCCTAAACCTAGAGGTATAGCATCACCTTCAGTGGCACAACAAAGTGAGCCTTTAGGGGCAGAGAAAAGTGAACCAGTAATCATGGAAACAGAGTAATTGCAGAAAGTTGATACACCTGTTGTTTCACATGCAAAACAAGAGCCAAATGTGAGAAAACATGGCAGAAAAAGGGTTACAAGAAGCCAAAAAATGGATAAGGGCAACTTAAAAGACATTCTACATGCTATTGATATTGAGGAAACTCCCATAGTTCAAGTTGAAGATATAGATGAGGGAGGAAAGAAGCTCAAGAAAGCCAAAACAATCAAGAAGTTGGAGTTTGAAGGTGAGGATGCAAGATTCATGTTTCAAGCTAGGAAACTAATGACAAGACATGCTAAAAAGGTCTTGGAAAGAAATAAAGAAGCTCAAAAGGTGACTGACACTGTCCATCCACCACAAGGCATCATTGACCTCTCATCACATACAAAAGAAGATATAGTCATCTAGCAAAAGAAAGGAAATGAGGAAATCATTGAAAAAACAAAGATTGAGGTCCTTAAGGAGCAGTTGAAGTTAGAAAATCATGAAACAGTAGTCTTGAAGAAATAGGAAAGGAAACATAATGTTCAAAAAGTGCAGTTTGAGAAAATGAAAGAGATTTGGGAAGAGTAGGTCATTAGTGTGTCAAAAACATTGGACAACACACAACAATTAATCAAATGGACTCAGCCATTAAGAGGAGAGGTGAATCATATTAGAAAAATGAACCTGCACTTATATTCTCAGAACAGGACACTGAAGGACCAAGTCAAAGACCTGCAAGAGCAGTTAGAATTGATCCATGAGGAGCTAGAGATGAAGGGCTTAAAGATGATTGTGGTTGAGAAGCCCATAGCTCAACTCATCATTAATGAAGAGGAAACACCTCAAGAGTCTTAAGTTGAGTTTGATTATGTTTTAGAAGGATTATGGCATGTTGAAGACCAATTTTCTATAGCTGGAGGTTACCTTTTTGAGACAGGGTTAAAATCTGGAAATTTTTATAGTTTTTCATAGTTTTGTAGTGTTTCTTAGGCTTAAAGCCAGGAAAACGCTATGAAAATTTCTGTAGCTGTATTTTTGCTTATAAAAACACTTTTTGCAGCTTTCAAGGAGGGAAAATGGTGGTGATGATGTGTCATGTCATGATGGACACCATGGAACAACAAAGAAGCAGAAATTTTGAGTGCAAAATCCATTTTTTGGACGCTACGAAAGCTCGCTACGAAATTGCCCTGTTTTCGTAGCGAGCTATTTTTGAAGGTTTATAAGTAGTTTAAAAGTAGTTTTGGACAGGTGGACACATCCAACAGGTGAAGGGACTTTACCATCAATCATTTATGACTTGAAAACATTGTTGTGGAGGCAGCTCATCAGCTGAAGCTTTCGTGGAAGATAAGGGTCCTGCTTTCATGAAAAATAGGGTTTGGTTCCATATGATTAGGAGGGATTTTAATATGTCAAGTAGTGATGAGCTATGTCATGACCTATTCAAACATGTGATTCTTAGTTGTCACTGATATGTAACTGTTTTAAAGATAAGGTAGTCTGATGTAATAAAGTTTGAGTCCTATTAGGAAAAGTCATCTTTAGAGTGTAGCTGTCATTTTCTTATTAAAAGACATGTTTTTTCTATTATGTGAGCTGTCATAGGAAGAGTTTGATGAATCTATCCAAGAGGAAGATCATCCGTGCTATAAGAATGTCTATTTAAAGGAAAAATATTGAAGTTGTAAGGGGTTGGAGATTTTTTTCACCATACTGCTGCCTTATGTAATTTGACTTATATCAGTAATACAGAGGACTTCTTCTTGACAGACCTAAGATTCTCATGGAGTTTTTAATGTCTTTCTGATCTATATATTTATATTTACCACTTGCATTAGATTTCATCTTTATTACTCAAAATTCATATGTTTATGCTCTGACTTCCTTTATTGACGAAATGACTATGTTTCCCTATATTCTATGTGTGAATTTCCATTGTTAAAGACTCTTATCCGCCTTAGCTTCCATGTCAAGAAACCTTGCCACTGAAACCACTGATTTTTTTACTCCATAAGCCTAATGGTTGAAAGCCTGAATTCTTTCAACCTACATACAAAAAAATCAAGTTACTTTTCAAATAGAGTTAGCCATCTAGTACTATCATTATCTAATATCATAAATCCCTTTGAGAGAGCTCTCTTAGATTGAAGAGGCTAAGCTTTAGTGAAAAGCTAGTTTGAAATAGTTACATAGAGTTGTCTGATCAGTGGCCAATCAAGTACAATTTTGTGATAACATAGAGGTCCCACAGGACATGGTCGATATTTGACTCGGTGCAGGGTGTCTCCAATTCCAAGCTACACACAGGTCTCTCCCTCTCTACACACAGTATATAGAAAAGAAACTATAATGTATTTTGGCTATACAGTTCTTCCTAGACCTCACACATTAGGCAGAAACTGTTATCACTAGAAAATCATACAAGCAAAGGTGACATTATTTAATGTCAGACAGAAGGATTTACAGGTCTGAGAGACATTAGAGAATCTGAAAGTATTTAAAAATCTCTAAGGTCTGAGGAAAAAACAAATTGCGTACAATAAGGACTAGTCAAGTGTGCCTTTGCGCACTTTTTGCTCCAAAATACATGCAATTCTGGGAGTGGTGAAAGTCACTTTCCGAGACCACAAGGCACACTCCAAGACATTGATTCCACACTTGAAGTCGTGTAAGGACAGCCACCCAAGCCTCCTGAAGGCTTCAAGGGAGCACACAATGGAATCACCCTCCTCTCTTGAGTCACTATCCACAATGTACCAAGAGAGGGAAGGAGGATTTGAATTATCCTATAAAATGCCACCAAGAGATGAACAACAAGAGAGCACATTGTTATGTTGGCCAGAATTTCCCCAAGAAATACCAACAGTGTGTGATCCGGAGCAGAGATAGAGGGGACTCAGTTGTTGGCCATCTAACAACTCCAGTCCACCATAGTCGAGAGAGGGAGACTTTGCGCCAAGGCAGCTTAGAAGTAAAGACATCCTTGCATCGGGACTTAGAACCCCTAGTTCTAAGGGCCCCTTGGCAAGTGGGTTAAAGTTTCATCCTCATTCTTGCCAACACTCAATAAGAGGGGACATAAGAGCCACCATTTGGATTATTAATGTTGTTTGACTCTATTTAGAGATTTTGTGTTATTTGTTTTAGTTTTAGTTTAATTTTTATGTATGAATATGCATGCCATTTCTCTATCTAGTATGTTTATGTTTGAGCATGTTGTTAGTCATCCATAATTTTGATCCTATCCAAAGATGACTAAATTACCAATCCTAGATTTCTAGAAATAATATTTCAAAGAAGCATTATAAGTTCTAGAAATCTCACTGCCTTCATCATTCTGAAGTTTGTCAGTTCACCAAAATCTTCATCTAGGTCTCCTAAAAGGTTATCCTGCTGTTTCAAAGAAGAAAGCTCATTTCAGGCTATTTATCCCTGTTTTTATTAGTCCATTTCCCTCTGAAAACAACCCATTTTCCCTTTATCAACTCTTCATTTCCTTTGAAAAACCCCCTTAAAACCATTATAAACACTCTTATAATTCGTTTAAAAAGTCCTTTTTTCTCTTCATTCTCCTCCATTTTCCCTAAAAAATCCTTTTTAAATCATCAAAAATGCTTTTTATGGTTTAAAAATACCCCTCTTTACCTATCAGAACTTCTAAATTGGCCTAAAAAACCCATTTTTGGCCTAAATACTGTCTTTTTACAACTAAGGGCTTAAGCCCCCGAGGGCTTAAAATCTTCCGCTCCTTTTTCTTCATATGACCTGCACCCGCGACTAGGCGCTAGCCCTCCAGCCCCTTTTCCTCCGCTCCCAGTCACCTTATCTCTCCACGAGACCGTTCCCCAGCACCAGGCTTTAGCACCCATCGCATCGGTGTTTCCTTTGTAAACCCACATTTTCCTTTACAAACTTTCCACCCCGATAGAAATCCTCCAACGAGATCTACACCGTAGATACATAAGATCCGATGGCCCTCATTCAACCCGCTGATCACCCCATCCCCACCACTTCCTTAGCCCCTTCTCCCTCGCTCCTGGTCCTCCTTTCCCCCATAAAACCTTCATTCCCTTTGTTTTACCCCCTCGCCATATTGGACAAACCCCGGAGCAATCCTGGTCGTAGATCACCCTGATCCAACAGCCACCATGCTCCCGAGTCATCAAACCTCCCTCACTCTGCCTTGCCTTTTCTCGATCCATTCTCGACCGTAGATCAAAGGCCTTATGCCTAGATCCGATGGTCATCAGGGCACCTCCTCTTTTCCTCCATCCGCCATCTCACCACATCATAAAATTTCTCCGACGCATCCACATCGTCAATCTGCGTGATCTAATGGCCACTGTTGCTCCCGCAAGATCTTAAACTTTCAACCTCGCAGATCAACCCAGCGGCTCCATGACAAAGCAGCTGATGCCAACTCAGCCCCACCATCCACTACCCTGCCGCCCATCCAATCCATGTCCGACACCTGGCCTCCACCACCTCCCTTCCACCATGCACCTTTCCCCATCGTGCTCCTCCCCCACCGTTGGATCTACACCTCCAGATCCAACGGTTCACAAACGATATCGCATGGATTTTGCCTCCAAGGGTTAACGCACAATTCCAACGTGAAACCGGTGGCTTCATGGGGGACGCGTGTCACAAAGTGTATGGAATCACGTTCGATTTGGGAATAACCGCTAACCGCCCAAATTCAACGCGAAAACCACCCGGCTTTCCGCGAAACCACCTATGCCCATTTTTGCACCAAAGTCATATTTCAAACCTGTTTTTCACAGTTTCACCTTTGGAACCTCTCCCCTACACTCTCCCTTCGTCCTCTTTGCTCCTTACGCCCTCATAAACCTCCGAAAGCAGTTTTCCCATAAAAAGCAGGTTTTGTTAATATTTTTATGTTTTAGATGCAGGTTCTATGGCAGCATGTAATACCAAAACCCTCCCATGACCATATTCTATAACTGAGGCCTTAGGATGATAATCCGATGGCCCAAAACAAAAGGGATGGGTTTTTCTTCAATTCAAAGGTTTTATCAAGGTCTTATGACCACTGGTCGAAATTTAAAACCCTTCAGCGCACCACAGGGAACACTGCACACAGTAAAACAAAGCAAATCAGTGAAAAAGTGAAGAAGAAGAGGATTCAATCCTAAATCAAGGTTGTAAAGCTAAGAGACAAATAAACAAAGGCAAAAAAATAGAGTATCAAGGATAAATCAAGGTGTAAAGAGGTAGACAGAAGATTAAAGGTTCAATTGGATGATTAATGGAGAAAAGACAGAGGAACAGAAGTTTTAAAGAAATCTGAGAAGTATTAAAAGGCCAGCAAAGGATAATTATAAAGGCCAAAGGATTAAGAATAAAGCTCGAAGAATCAAGCCCTTAACCAACAGATTAAAGAATGAAGCACAGGATAAAGACAAATAAACAAAGGTTTAATTTAGTGGATAAAGGGAAAGAAACAACGATGATCAATCGAAAAGGCAAACCAAAGCAAAATCAAAGCCTAAAATAAGATTAATTAAAAGAAGATCAAGGCTAAAGGCCTTAAAACACAGTTTTATGATGAAATCAAGGGAACTTAGGCTAAAGTAGCCTCGGATAAGTCAAACACAGAGCAGTTATTCACTTGATAACTCAAAATTGACACCTTTCACTTACTTTATGTCTCAAAATACAAATAAATAGTTATTACACTAAAGGAGATATTATAAACTGTCAGAATAGTTAATGTAAAGATGAAGATAAGGCTGCAAAGTCAATATTTTCAACTATTTCATCCTTGGGAAGTAAAGAAAGATTTATTACACAGAGAAGTAGTTAAGAGACATTCCTACCTTATGCCTTGCATGGTTTTTAAGGATAGGAGTGCATTTACTATGTCATAAATGACATTTGAACCCTAGAACATAGTTCCACCTCCTCCTTTGCAGTATAAATACTACACTGGAACTCATTGTAAAGGTGTGGGCATTTGATAACTCTTTGAAGTAATACATAGTTCTACTGAAGTTGAAAGAAATTTGATGTTCTGGAACCTGTGGATGTTTTGACTTTTCTGTTGATGGAGAAAGCTCTGTCATTGGATCCCTGAGCTTGGATGTTGGTGAAGTATTCTAATCTATTAATGTTTTTCCTATTTTCCATTCTATTTTCATCATTTATTACGTGCAGTAGAGTAAAAATTTTAGGCTAAGAAATGTCTCCTAGAAGCACCTTAGACTTGTTTACTCTTCACCGTCTTTATGTTTTCATCCGCTGAAGGTTTTATTGAGTAGTTTGACTGCTTTTCAATCATTAAGCTTTTTTATTTCAAGAATAGTTCAAATAGTTGGCCTCAAGAATGATTTATGGTTTTCCCTACTTACTTGTTGCCACTTGAAAACTATTTTTGAAGTCTCCCTTTAAAGTACCATTGTTTACAGTTTGCCAAAGAGGTCTGTTTTGATCATACCCTTTGTTCTTGCTTAAATAGTTGTTTTGAAGGTCTTCATAGCTGTAATCAAAGATGTCTAGGAGTTCCCTCTTCTATGAATGCAGTTATTTGTGAATCTTGAATGTTTTCTTATCCTTTAAGTGAAATCTTTGGATGAAATAGAGTGTTCCTTGACTCCTAGATTTCATTTGATAAGTTTGTCTTGAAATTGTTATTTGCTGAAGTGTGGTTTGTAGAATTCATGGTTAGCCCTGTCTATTAAATACCTCTTCATGTTCAAATGATGTTTTAATTCCCTTTGTTGAGAAGAACATAGAATTTAGGATACTTAATTTCCCTTAGTTCTATTTTTCATTCTAAACCCTTAATGTTCATTTCATTTCACCTGAAAACTTTGTAGATCCAATAGCCAAGTTAGATTTTCCCTTTGATACCCCTGATTCATCTACAAAATTGTTACAAACTTCTACTTGACTCCATTTCCCAATTACTTAGATATTTCCCTTTTCTATCTATGTTGCCTAGATCATCATGTCCCACCAAACAATCAAACAAAATCATGCTTAATAACTAGCCTAAAATCAACCTCTTACAAGCAAACAAGTCATATCTTTGCAAAAAATTGAGAGATCCCTCTCTGAGACTAGGAGGGCTAGATCCTAGAACTCTAAAGATTGGTTTATGTGTTGCCTTGTCATTTAGTATGCCAATCTTCTAAATCATAGGATCCCAACATTCTGGCGATCACGGTGGGACCTTTTTGAGTAAAATTCCCTAAACAAGACACTCAGTATTCATTCAAGTGAACTATAGCTTCTTCAAGCACTACCAGCATAATGGTAATCATGATAGGATTTGTCTGAATCAGTGGCAATCTAAGTAACCCTTAGGATTCTAAGAGACCCTTATCAAACCTTGAAGAAATCAGCTAATAAGCCATAGAGTAGACTCTGTTTGTTTCATCACCTTAGCTAAGTGTTGAATCAGGTATAGGACACTTTCACAACCATAGAACCATATAAAAACTCAGAAAAACCCAAAACATTTCAGATTGGTTTTTAAATAAACCATTGGTGGTGGACCACAAAACATTTTACCTTCAGAAAAGCTAAAAATTTCCACCTGGTGACTACACTAGCCCCAGTAGGCCTATTACCTTACTAGTACTCCAAATTTCCTTAGGATTGTGTTAACCAGCCTTGAGGAAGTTTAGAAACCTGGTCCCCTATTATAGAAATCATTGTGAGAGGAAAAAATCTTGAAAAATAGTCCTAAAAAACCTCTCTAAATTTTGGAAACTGAAATCTGGCTTCACATAGGATCAACACTAGATCCTATCCAGATCCTAATCCTCCTACCATAGTTGATAATCCAGAAAGGATTTTGTGGAAAACTTCTAGATCTGGAAAACCAACTACTGATAGAACCATCCCAAGAACAAGATCTGTTCCTCAAGATCTCACAGTCTTAAAAGATCCTCACTTTGACTTACCTCACACAAAGAACCTATTTAGAACAAGTCTCAAAGTGATTTAAACCAAGCTGATTTTGAAACCACAGATTTGCAACAGAGCTTTAGCGGAGAAGCTTCACCTTCTACTCCACTTGACTCTCAATTTCTCCATCATTTTAGTTCCTTTCATAAAAAATATTCTCATCAACAACTTGCTGGCCCAAGTGTTTCTTCTACTCCTATCCACACATCCACAGTTCAAAATACCCCATTTCAGCCCACTTTCCCTCTTGTAAATCCATCTCTTGTAAATCCCCCATTATTTCCTATCATGGCAGCATGGTATGCTCCACTTGTGTTACCACTCCCTCTGGTTCCCTTACCTAATGAATATCAATCCAAAATTCCTCATTTCACTGGAAATGAACCTACTACTTCTCAACAACACGTAGATAAAATAAATGATGCTTTTGATTACATGGAAATAGAAGAAGAAACCATTAAGATGATAATTTTTGCTCAAAGTTTAGGAGGAGAAGCCAAAAAATGGTTTAAAGGCTTAACTCCTCACACCATTAATCATCTCCCTTCTTTATATCAAAAATTCATAAACAAATGGGAACTTAGGAAGAACCATCTCCAAATCCTTTCAGAATATACCAACCTCAAAAGAAACATTGGGGAAAGTGTCCAAGATTATTGCACTAGATTCAATAGTGTTTATAATGCACTTCCCCCAAACATGAAACCTCCATTAGGCTTAGCCTTAGCTAAATTCCCAGAGGGATTTGATCCTGAAATGGCCTACCAGCTAAGAGAAAGAGATCCCTTAACTTTAGAAGATATGCAGAGGGGAGCCTTAGGTGTAGAAGTAAATCTGATTGAGAAAAGAGCTAGGTTGAAAGCAGAGAAAAGAGTTACATACAGGGAAGATACAATGCCATCAACCTCATCATCAGATACTAAAATTGATAACTTAGTGAAGGTAATGGAGAGGATGATTGAAAAGATAAATCTGAATGATAGACTACCTCCTAGAGAAAACCAAAACAACCCCCAAAACAGAAATAGAAACCCAAACCCCAGAAGAGACACTAATCAAGATAGGTAAAGAGACAATGACCAACAGATTAGGCCTCCCTTTCAACAAAACTATGTTGATCAAGAAGAAGAAAGGGAAGTTGAAAGGTTGGAAGAAAATCATGTAAACTTGATAGGATCTGACAGTGAGACAAATGTTTTTCTCACTGAAGAAGAGCAAGGATTCTTCTCCTAAGAAAAAATTGAAAACAACCATGAAGATTCTGAAGATTACAAACTGGGGTTTGAAAATGCAATCATGGAGGTACACAAACAATATAATCTTAGAAGCAAAGGGAGCCCAGAGATTTCTAATGACAAGAAAACTAGTACTGATGTTAAGAAAACTTTATAAAATTAGCCTAAAAAGATAGCCAGTAACACCAACACTGTGGCCAAGAAAGCTGATCTAAATAAAGACAAAAACATCCAGCAAAGTTTTGAACAAAGCTGCCCTAGTACTTTTGCTAGTGGCCCTAATAAATCTATCCCAAATAGAAATCCAAATAAAGTTCAGCAAATCAAAATTGCTGAAAGAGTTGTAAATGACAAAACATATGTAAATATGACAAGAACAATAGTTCCTTTCAGCCTTGAAGGGGAAATTGCCAAGATTAAATTCACCATACCCTTAGCTGAACTAGTAACCCAGGATGTATATAAAAATCAAGTTTTGAGAGATTTGAATATAGGCAATGACACTGATACTTTAAACTTGACAGATGATAAACCAGAATTATTATTTGGTCTTGAAGTTGAAGGAAAATACCAAGAAGGGGCTGTCCCTCCCTTCTATGTCAGCCTGAATATACATGACAAAATCTTGCATAATGCCATGCTAGACTCAGGTGCTTCACACAATCTTATATCCAAAGTAGTAATGGAAATCCTAGGCTTAGAAATTACTAAACCATACAAAGACCTATACTCCTTTGATTCAAGCAGGGTCAAATGCTTAGGCCTAATCAAAGATTTGTGTGTCAACTTAGCACAAATTCCTGCTAAGAGTCTAGTAATGGACATAGTAGTGGCTGACATTGCCCCTAAGTATGGCATGCTTTTATCAAGATCATGGGGAGCCAAACTTCAGGGGAGCCTTCAAATGGACATGTCTTATGCCACCATCCAAGTATTTAACCAAAATAGAAGATTATACAGGGAATCCCACATGAAATACATGGTGAGCAACATAGATAGACCAAAAAATACTCCTATTTATTCCATCCATTCAAACTTAGATTCCTTTATCTTATTTAATGAAGATGAAATTAGTCAACAGGAAAAAGGAAACAAAGAAGAAGTTAGCCCACCAGAACAGTCAAATCTGCCCTCAACTCAAATGAAAAATAACTCAAACTCTAGCAGCCTTGAACAACAGAAAGGAAGTGAAAATGAGATTGAAACACCTTGGAAAATAAACTTTGATGGCTCTTGTAGAAAATTAAGTGCAGGGGCTGGTGTATGGATACAGAACACAAGCAAAGGATTTTCCTATAAACTGGATTTTCCATGGACAAATAACATTGCTGAATATGAAGCCCTCCTTATTGGCCTACACTTAGTCAAAGATTTAGGAGCCAAAAGAATATTAGTCCAAGGGGATTCTGAGCTGATTATCAGACAAATTAAATGGGAGTATTCAACCAAAAACCAAAAACTCAAAGAATATAGAAATGCTGCCCTTGATCTCCTGAAAACCTTTGAAAAATATGAACTCATTTTCATCCCAAGGGCTCAAAATCATCTAGCAAATGAACTTGCCTTTGCTTCTAGTAATTTCCAAATACCACAGACAAATGCAAAATCTCATATAAAGGTAAAAAACAGACCTGCAATACCTGACAATGAAGATTATTGGCAAGTGTTTGAAGGAGACAAACATATAGATGATTTTCTGCAATCAAAGAATGACTTTGCCATACCAACACCTACTTCAAGCCATGAGGAAAACTGTTTCAATGAAGAAAAAATCCCTGAAACAGAGCTGTCTTTTTCTGTTGATATAAACCATTTTGAACATCCTTTTAGAGCAGAAATAATTGACAATACATATAAAAAAGACCTGGAAATTTTACAATGTAAAAATGATACAATTCCAAGAGGTCTTGCACCATTGGAACAACTTTTTGATTTCAATGATGTAGCCAAAGAACCAAGGATGGAGCCTATAGAAAAAAACATAGAAGAACATAACATAGGTAGCCTAGCAGAACCCAAAATGATAAAGCTATCCAGCAATCTCCCAGCTCATATCAAACAAAAATACATAGAAATTTTCAAAGAATTTAAAGATGTGTTTGCATGGGGATACAAGGATCTAAAATCATATGATACCAGCATCATTCAACACAAAATTCCTCTTAAGGAAAATCAGAAACCTTTCAAACAAAAACTCAGAAGGATAAACCCTGTTTTATTGCTTTTAGTTGAGAAAGAGATTAAGAAGATGTATGATGCTGGGATCATAGTTCCCATCAGGTATTCAGAATGGGTTTCCAACTTAGTATCTGTTAGGAAAAAGACTGGAGAAATTAGGCTCTGCATCGATTTCAGGAACCTAAATAGAGCCTCCCTTAAAGATAACTATCCCTTGCCAAAAATGGATCATATACTTCAAAGGGTGGTTGGGTTTAAAATAATTTCACTACTGAATGGGTTCTCAGGTTACAATCAGGTTTTAGTACTCCCAAGTGACCAACATAAAACTACTTTTACTACACCTTAGGGTACATTCATGTATGTCAAAATGCCATTTGGTTTAATGAATGCAGGGGCCCTTACAAAGGGCCATGGACATAGCCTTTTCAGAAGACATAGGCTATTTTATAATCATTTACCTTGATGACAATACTGTTTTCTCCAAAACTGATGAAGAACATTTGATTCACTTAAGGAATTTTTTTGAGAAATCTAGGAAATATGGCTTATCTTTGAATCCCAAAAAGACACTCTTTGGTCTCCAAGAAGGAAAGTTTCTTGGCCACATAATTTCTGAAGAGGGAATCAAAGTAGACCCTAAAAGGATTGATGGCATATTGAAAATCAACCATCCTAGAAACCTCAAAGAATTACAATATTTCATTGGGAAGATAAATTTTCTAAGGAGATTCATCCCCAACCTTGCTGAGCTATCAAGAAATATCACAAATATTCTAAAGAAAGAGGTAGGTGTTAAATGGACCACACAAGCTAAACAATCATTTGAACTAGTGAAACAAGCTCTCACTCAAACATCAGTTCTTATTAGCCCTGATTTCACTAAAGATTTAGATATCTTTTCTTTTGCATATGAACATACAATAGTTGCAGTGTTACTACAAAAGAATAACATGGGGCATGAACAACCTATATCCTTTTTCAGTAGGGCCTTAAGAGATGCTCCACTCAAGTATAACATCATGGAGAAATAAGCCTTAGGCTTGGTAAAAGCATTGAAATACTTTAGAGTATATATCTTACATTCTCACATCATTGCTTTTGTCCCACACACTGTTGTCAAGGATATTCTAAGTCAAGACCCTGATGGTAAAAGGGGAAAGTGGATTGCTATTATTTTAGAATATGACTTAGAAATCAGGCCTACCAAACTAATCAAAGGGAGGGGATTAGCAAAACTCATGGCTGAATCAAACTTCCAAGCACTAGATATGAATATGGTTGATGTCTTAGAAGAAACAAAAGAATTTACAGCTCCATTTATTGAAGAAACTTTTGTGAATTCACCTTGGTATGTTGATATCATATATGTGCTGCTTTATCTGAATACCCCTCCCTCTTTGTCTAAAACTAAAGCTATATTCTTGAAACAAAAGGCTTTAAATTATTGCATATTATATGGGGTTTTATATTGGAAGAATGTTGTTGGAATATTGCTTAAATGTTTGCTTGAGATTGATGCAGGAAAAATCACGCATGAGCTGCATGAGAGAGAATGTGGAGGACATATTTACTGGAAGACTACAGCAAATAAAATCCTCAGATCTAGTTACTATTGGCCCACCCTTTTCCTGGATACTCAAAAACTTGTCATGTCTTGCCCTAAGTGTCAAATTTTTTATGGCAAGAGAAAACTCCTACCTTTACCTTTACATCCCATCAGTGTTGAGGCTCCCTTTCAACAATGGGGCTTGGACTTCATTGGGGAAATTCACCCATCTTCATCAGCCCAACATAAATGGATCCTCACTGCCACTGATTATTTTACCAAATGGATAGAAGCCATACCTTCTAGGAATGCTACTGACTCTGTCATTATCAAGTTCCTTGAAACCAATATACTATCCAGATTTGGTTGTCCTAGAAAAATTATCACAGATAATGTTGTTGCTTTCAAGTCTAAAAGAATGGTTGACTTCTACCATAAATACCATATCACCTTGGGTCATTCCACTGCCTACTATCCTCAAGGAAATGGATTAGCTAAATCCTCCAACAAGAGCCTTGTCAATATTATCAAAAAACTGTTGGAGCAGAATCAGAAATCATGGCATAGGAAGCTTATTTATGCTTTATGGGCTGATAGATTAACCACCAAAAAGTCAATAAATATGTCCCCCTATCAGCTGGTTTATGTCATGGATGTAGTCTTCCCAACCTCTTTAGGAGTTCCAGTCATGAAACTCCTTCAAGAAGTACAAATTGAGGAAAATGATATGCAGAGAAGGATAAATCAGACCATTCATTTACAACAGTCAAGAGAGGAAGTGTACAACAGAACACAAATAGTACAAGAAAGCATCAAGAAGTTATTTTACAAGAGGACTAAAGAAAATGATTTCCAAGTTGGAAATGTAGTTCTAAAGTGGGATTCTAGAAGGGAAGAAAAGGGAAAACATGGTAAATTTGAGAATATGTGGAAAGGACCCTACATTATTCATTCTATCAGGGGTCATAATACATTCCTTCTGCAAGAGATGAATGGAGAAGATCTATTTGGAGGTCTTGTCAATGGCAAGATGCTCAAGCACTACTTCTGTCAGGAATCCTAGTTTCAAAGTTTTTTATTCATTGTATATAACACTGCTTTTGAATTTGAAAAAGGAAAAAATACAAAAACAATAGAAAAGAGAAAAGAGGGCAGATAAAAGGAAAAATATATAGCCCCATACCCAAAAAAGAGAATTTTTCTGAAAGTGAGCAAATATAAGTGCCACTGCTGATTCAAAAATGATATATTGTTCAGTCATCTAGCGTAATCATGGATGAACATACTTTAAATTTATGTTGATAAGATAGTAGAAGCACATATTGATAAGATTTTTTCAGACTTGGCTTATCAGTAGAATAGATTAGGATAGAAAGGAAATGGTTCTAACAAGCTCAAAATCTGAACCAAGAAAAGGAAAAAGATAGCTCTAAATAGATCAAAACCAGAGCTGGAAAAATAATAGAAGGATGTTTATAATTTTCAGATCTTAAGCCTTGAAATTTTGTTTTATTTTTCTGCAAATAAAGTCTATGTGCAGCTTGTACATACAACCATAGACACCATAGCAAATCAGACAGTCTAATCCTGATTTGATTATGTTTAAATTTCTTGTTGTAGAAATAGAGAATAAAATTTGTCAAACAGCTTAATCTTGACAGATAGTAGCTTAGGTAGAGAATAAAGAGTTCAACAGTTTAATCTGGACTCTTGGAAGAAATAAGGATAGGATTAGATAGTTTATTTTTGTTTTCAAAAATAAAGTGTTAAAGAGTTTTCTAGTTCAAATGCACTCAAAAAGGAAGAAAAAATGCTAGGACAAAGTAAGATTGGGTAGGTAGAGATGCTATTTTGAAGAAATTACATGTTGCAGATTGATAAAAGTTGTCCTTTTCAAAGAAATATCAGCAAGAAAAGAAGAAATCTGCCCAATGGATAAAGCACTGGTCTGCTGGAATCCAGAGATTGATAAACTGGAGGTTCTAGCCACCTAAAAAGATAGCTGTCCTCCCCAAGTGGATCCACTGTTAGTCATCCGTAATTTTGATCCTATCCAAAGATGACTAAATTACCAATCCTAGATTTCTAGAAATAATATTTCAAAGAAGCATTATGAGTTCTAGAAATCTCACTGCCTTCATCATTCTGAAGTCTGTCAGTTCACTAAAATCTTCATCTAGGTCTCCTAAAAGGTTATCCTGCTGTTTCAAAGAAGAAAGCTCATTTCAGGCTATTTATCCCTGTTTTTATTAGTCCATTTCCCTCTGAAAACAACCCATTTTCCCTTTATCAACTCTTCATTTCCTTTGAAAAACCCCCTTAAAACCATTATAAACACTCTTATACTTGGTTTAAAAAGTCATTTTTTCTCTTCATTCTCCTCCATTTTCCCTAAAAAACCCTTTTTAAATCATCAAAAACCCTTTTTATGGTTTAAAAATACCCCTCTTTACCTATTGGAACTTCTAAATTGGCCTAAGAAACCCATTTTTGGCCTAAAGACAGTCTTTTTACAACTAAGGGCTTAAGCCCCCGAGGGCTTAAAATCTTCCACTCCTTTTTCTTCATGCACCCGCGACCAGGCGCTAGCCCTCCAGCCCCTTTTCCTCTGCTCCCGATCACCTTATCTCTCCACGGGATTGTGCCCCAGAACCAGGCTTTAGCCCCCATCGCATCGAAATTTCCTTTGTAAACTCGCATTTTCCTTTAGAAATTTTCCACCCCAATAACAATCCTCTGATGAGATCTACACCGTAGATCCATAAGATCCGACGACCCTCATTCAACCCGCCGATCACCCCATCCCCGCCACTTCCTTAGCCCCTTCTCCCTCGCTCTTGGTCCTCCTTTCCCCCATAAAAACTTCCTTCCCTTTGTTTTCTCCCCCGCCATACTGGTCAAACCCCGGAGCAATCCTGGCCGTAGATCACCCTGATCCAATGACCACCATGCTCTCGAGTCATCAAACCTCCCTCACCCCGCCTTGACTTTTCTCGGTCCATTCTCGACCGTAGATCAAAGGCCTTAGGCCTAGATCTGACAGTCATCAGGGCACCTCCTCTTTTCCTCCATCCGCCATCTCACCGCATCATAACATTTCTCTGACGCATCCACACCATCGATCTGCGTGATCTAACAACCACTGTTGCTCTTGCAAGATCTTAAGCTTTCAACCCCGCAGATCAACCTAGTCGCACCACGATAAAGCAGCTGACGCTAGCTTGGCCCCACCATCCACTACCCTGCCGCCCGTCCAATCCACATCTGACACCTAGCCTCCACCACCTCCCTTCCACCATGCACCTTTCCCCATCGCGCTCCTCCCCCACCGTTAGATCTACACCTCCAGATCCAATGGTTCATAAACGATATCGCGTGGATTTCGCCTCCGAGGGTTAATGCGCAATACCAACATGAAACTGGCGGTTTCATGGGGGACGCATGTCACAAAGTGTATGGAATCGCGTTCGACTTGGGAAAAACCACTAACCGCCCAACTTCAACGCGAAAACCACCCGGTTTTCCGTGAAACCACCTATGCCCATTTTCGCACCAAAGTCATATTTTAAACTTATTTTTCACAGTTCCACCTTCAGAACCTCTCCCCTACACTCTCCCTTCCCCCTCTCTGCTCCTTACACCCTCATAAACCTCAGAAAGTAGTTTTCCCATAAAAAGAAGGTTTTGTTAATATTTTTATGTTTTAGATGCAGGTTCTATGGCGGCATGTAATACCAAAGCCCTCCCAGAACCATATTCTGTGACTGAGGCCTCAGGATGATAATCCGAGGGCCTGAAACAAAAGGGATGGGTTTTTCTTCAATTCAAAGGTTTTATCAGGGTCTTATGACCACTGGCCGAAATTTAAAACCCTTCAGCGCACCACAGGGAACCCTGCACATAGTAAAACAAAGCAAATCAGTGAAAAAGTGAAGAAGAAGAGGATTAAAGCCTAAATTAGGGTTTTAAAGCTAAGAGACAAATAAACAAAGGCAGAAAAATAAAGTATCAAGGATAAATCAAGGTGTAAAGACGCAGACAGAAGATTAAAGGTTCAATTGGTTGATTAATGGAGAAAAGACAGTTAAAGACAGAGGAACATAAGTTTTAAAGAAATCTGAGAAGTATTAAGAGGTCAGCAAAGGATAATTATAAAGGCCAAATGATTAAGAATAAAGCCCGAAGAATCAAGCCCTTAACCATCAGATTAAAGAATGAAGCACAGGATAAAGACAAATAAACAAAGGTTTAAGGCACTGGATAAAGGGAAAGAAACAACGATGATTAATCGAGAAGGCAAACCAAAGCAAAATCAAAGCCTAAAATCAGATTAATTAAAAGCAGATCAAGGCTAAAGGCCTTAAAACATAGTTTTATGATGAAATCAAGGGAACTTAGGCTAAAGTAGCCTCAGATAAGTCAAACATAGAGCAGTTATTCACTTGATAAATCAAAATTGACACCTTTCACTTACTTTATGTCTCAAAAGACAAATAAACAGTTATTACACTAAAGGAGATATTATAAACTATCAGAACAATTAATGTAAAGATGAAGATAAGGCTGCAAAGTCAATATTTTCAACTATTTCATCCTTTGGAAGTAAACACAAATTTATTACACAAAGAAGTAGTTAAGAGACATTCCTACCTTATGCCTTGCATGGTTTTTAAGGATAGGAATGCATTTAGTATGTCATAGATGACATTTGAACCCTAAAACATAGTTCCCCCTCCTCATTTGTAGTATAAATACTGCACTGGAACTCATTGTAAAGGTGTGGGCATTTGATAACTCTTTGAAGTAATACATAGTTCTGCTGAAGTTGAAAGAAATTTGATGTTCTGGAACCTATGGATGTTTTGACTTGTTTGTTGATGGAGAAAGCTCTGCCATTGGATCCCTAAGCTTGGCTGTTGGTGAAGTATTCTAATCTGTTAATGTTTTTCCTATTTTCCATTCTGTTTTCATCATTTCTTACTTGC
Organism: Pinus albicaulis; assembly: GCA_034641835.2. Taxonomy (NCBI): domain Eukaryota; kingdom Viridiplantae; phylum Streptophyta; class Pinopsida; order Pinales; family Pinaceae; genus Pinus; species Pinus albicaulis. Next base: position 99,439 of record JAXQQM020074971.1, read on the forward strand.
AGTAGAGTAAAAATTTTAGGCTAAGAAATGTCTCCTAGAAGCACCTTAGACCTGTTTACTCTTCATTGTATTTATGTTTTCATCTGCTGAGGGTTTTATTGAGTAGTTTGACTGCTTTTCAATCCTTAAGCTTGTTTATTTCAAGAATAGTTCAAATAGTTGGCCTCAAGAATGATTTATGGTTTTCCCTGCTTACTTGCTGCCACTTGAAAATTGTTTTTGAAGTCTCCCTTTAAAGTACCATTGTTTACAGTCTGCCAAAGAGGTCTGTTTTGATCATACCCTTTTTTCTTGCTTAAATAGTTGTTTTGAAGGTCTTTATAGCTGTAATCAAAGATGTCTAGGAGTTCCCTCTTCTATGACTGCAGTTATTTGTGAATCTTGAATGTTTTCTTATCCTTTAAGTGAAATCTTTGGATGAAATAGAGTGTTCCTCGACTCTTAGATTTCATTTGATAAGTTTGTCTTGAAATTGTTATTTGCTGAAGTGTGGTTTGTAGAATTCATTGTTAGCCCTGTTTATTAAATACCTCTTCATGTTCAAATGATGTTTTAAGTCCCTTTGTTGAGAAGCACATAGAATTGAGGATTCTTAATTTCCCTTAGTTCTACTTTTCATTCTAAACCCTTAATGTTCATTTCATTTCACCTGAAAACTTTGTAGATCCAATAGCCAAGTTAGATTTTCCCTTTGATACCCCTGATTCATCTACAAACTTGTTACAAACTTCTACTTGACTCCATTTCCCAATGACTTAGAGATTTCCCTTTTCTATCTATGCTGCCTAGATCATCATGTCCCACCAAACAATCAAACAAACTCATGCTTAATAACTAGCCTAAAATTAACCTCTTACAAGCAAACAAGTCAGATCTTTGCAAACAATTGAGAGATCCCTCTCTGAGACTAGGAGGGCTAGATCCTAGAACTCTAAAGACGGGTTTATGTGTTGCCTTGTGATTTAGTATGCCAATCTACTAAATCACAGGATCCCAACACATGTTACACTAACTTTCTTGACTCCATATCTTTTCTGCCTGTGACCAATAACTTAAGAGGGAAAACCACACCCCTTAAGTTGGTGTGATTTCATACATACGTGCAAAAAACACACCAACATAGTGGGGTAGGGGATGCCTTATATAAATATCTGAAATCTAATTAATCCGTTGATTGAGGAATACGTATTTCCCCTTGAGACCTTCAAAAATTTAGATTTTGAAGGGTGGGGCACAGGATGCCCTATAGAAATATCTAAAATCTTTCATTTTGGTGTTGGCTGAATGCAATGCGAAGCTTTGATTCTGGATATAACAAATATTGGTTCTCCATGATCCAACTTTGGTTCTTATTCATTTGTAATGACTATATCCTCATATGTGCATTGTTGACGTAGTTTCACTAATTCTTGTTATGATTTATTTTCTTGAGAAACACATATCCATGTGGCAAGTGTGCATTTTCTTAAAATGAGAACATGTTCAATGAAGTGAAAAAATTTACAACATTTGACGTGATTTCACTAATCCCTGTTATGATTTATTTTCTTGAGAAATGCATATACAAATGTCGCAGGTGTGCATCTTCTTAACATGAGAACATGTTCAACGAAGCGAAACTCATTTACAATGCTCGATTATTAAAGCTCCTGGAAAGTTTCGGTGAATTGCATGTGGCCCCAACTCCATTTACATGCACGTGTGCCAAAACAAGAATGTGCACAGGTGAGGAAAATGTCATTGGAGGGACTGGAACCCTGTTAGGGGTAATGACAACCCTAATTTAGCTGACCTAGAAAGTCACTATTAACCTGTCATGGTTTTTGGCTAAATCTGGACAACATGCTATTTATTCTGAAAGAGGTGGAGTTCTGTTCAATCCATATTTTAGGTGGAATTCTGTTCAATCCATATTTTCCTCATGATGAGTCTATTGTGTTCAGGATATACATAAGTCTTACGATCTTCACTTTATTATGGATTGAAATGCTATGCCAATTACAATACAATGTTTGAATTTTTATTTTTACGCTCGTTTTAACGAATATAGTGTGCAAAGCTCTTCTAGTTGTGATTGATTGTGTATTTTTCTAGATATATGTAGTTGTGATTGTGCGCAATTTTCTAGATATATTTAGTTGTGATTTCCTGGATTTTTTGATAAATCTAGTCAACCGTATGTGTGACATTGGATAAATCAATGCTCCCCATGTGTTTCACGACATGGACTAACTGCCTTGCGTGGATTATTATCTCTGGAAATGTGATTTTTGACTAATAATTTTGAGTTTTGGTGTAATGGCAATCGTGATTCCCAATAAGTGTTATTAGAGCACAGGTCACGAGTTTGATACATACCCGACTCGCATTGGGGGGAGATTGTTGGACATTGGATAAACCAACGCTCCATGTGTGTTTCGTGACATGGAATAACTACCTATTGTGGATCCTTATCTATGGTTATGCGAACATTGACTAATACCTGCGGGTTTTGGTGTAACGAAAATCGTGATTCCTAACAGTATGCTGCTTATTCTGAAAGAGTTGGAGTTTTGTTCAATCTAGTTTCCACATGGTGTATGTATTGTTGTTCAATCTAGTTTGAAGGGCTATGACAACTGCTATTCAATTGCTATATTTTTTGTTAGTATGCTTGGTTAACAGATCGAACATGCGATTATGACCTAGTTGTGATTGTGTGTATTTTTCTGGAGTCTTTCAATCCAAGGTTTCCACATTATGAATTGATTGTGTTCAGGTTATATACTAGTCTGACAACTTGCTTTACTATAGATAGAAAGGTTATGACAATTCCAATATGATGGTGGGGTTTTTAATTGTATGCTTATTTAACACATCTAGTATGAGATGTTGTTATGGTTGTGTTCATGTGCTATTTCTGGATTTATAAGAGGACATTATTATGTATTAGTATGTATGCAGGATGGAGATTTTATTGCAATGATTTTTTTATGCAAAATATGTAGTAACTTTTTGTTATTCACTTGGTTTAGTAAATTTATTGATTGTTATTTTTCTTTTCTTTATATACTATCATGCCTGTAAGTTAAATGCATCTTACTAGTTTAATCCTCATTCATATTGCAGGTTTGGTTTCCAGTGGATAGTAGGATATCTATAAATAATAAGACTTGGCAAGATATAGATTTTCAAGGCTTGAAATAAATTATTTTACTGTTTATTTTATTTGTTTTCTGCTAGTAAAAATTTTGTAATTGGAATAAATGCGCGATTTATTTTCTTATATCTTGTTTCTGTCTTTTTCCTAGACTCCTTGTGGCCAAAATTTATGCTTGAAGTGCTTCCAGAGGTGGATGGGACAGGGGAAGAAGAATTGTGCAAAATGCCGATCTCCTATTCCCTCCACAATGGCCTCTCATCGCATAATCAATGTTGCCCTGGTAATAGCTATATGCATGGAAAAGGATGCAACAAATGCAGGTGAATCCCAATATGGACCTCATAAAGTTTATACACACATTTCGAATCAAGACAAGCTTGATAAAGATTTTATGATTGAACGTGCAAAACACAAGAGCTTATCAAATGCAGTGAGTGGAAGAATTTTCTTATTGTTCCACCAGATCACTTTGGTCCAATACTTCCAGAGAATGACCAGAACGACACATGGGTATGCTTGTGGGAGAATGTTGGGGAGACAGAATGGATTAAAGACAATGGGGTGCTCACCTTCCTCACATTGCTGGTATTTTTGGGCACTCTGACTATGGTGCTCAGTCTGTAGCACTCTCTGGTGGGTATGAGGATGATGAGGACCATGGTGAATGGTTTCTTTATTCTGGAAGGTATGTAGGTTCTTTTGCTTAAAACTAAGAATATAGGAAGGGTTATTTCTTTACGATGAAAGAACAATCTGCATGCTTTTGTGATATAGAAATGATTTTTTATTATTGTTATTGCTTTTTAATTAATAAAAAATCCAATGATACTAAAATTGCTACCACTTTTTGATATCGTACTCTGATAAAAAGTTATGACTTCGCTATGTTCTCAACAGTGGTGGAAGAGATCTTAGTGGGAATAAGAGAACAAATAAGGAACAATACTTTGATCAGAGGTTCGATAAATCTAATGAGGCATTGCAAGTTAGCTGTAATATGGGTTATCTGGTCCATGTTATCAGGTACATTGTTAATTTTCTTAGCTTGAAACTGTGATAAAGCATGATATCTACATGTGTGCTTTAACTTATCAACTAGCCTCATGCTGCAGTTACTTCATTATGTAGCTAATGTTACACCAATTTTTGGTCATCTAACCTGTTACTATTAGATGGACCAAAGTACACCATGTAAGACCAATTTTACCCTAAGTAAAATGTCTTTCACTATGAAAAATAACTTAGTAATCCTTAATTTATTAAGTCATTTATGGTCTAAACAGGAAACCCCATGAGGAAATATTGAATAAATCCATATTTGTTTGATTTTCCTCAAGGAATAATTAGTTAAACAATAGTTTAATTAATATTCCTGGTCATATTTAACCCAAAATAGGAAAATTAATTAGATAAATAATTATTATCTTATTATTTTCTAGAAATAATTATTTAAACCTTATTTAAATAATATTCCTTGTTAAATTTGACTAAATCATTTATAAATAATTGAATAAATCACTATTTATTTAACTATTATTCAACCACATCCTTAAAATAATAAATAAATCATTTATTTATTTATTATTTACAAATAAAGGGATTTGACCAAATTCAAATTCCTTTTCCCTCCAACAAATATAATAAAATATTCTATAAAAGTTGGACCTAGAATTGGTTAATAATATTTTAATTATGCACCAATATCTAGACTAACTCAATATTTTGTTATAAATAGAAGGGTTTTTCCATTCACTCACTACCTTTTGTTGCCAAAGATCACTCTGGATCTATACTTTGGGTCTGACTTTGATCCTCCATCATTGTCATATTTTGCTACCATTTTTCTTGTGAGCTCCCTTTGAGTCCCATTTTTTGTCTGAGTTTTCTACACCATCAAGAGAGAGAGATATTAGATCTGAAGTGCTGAGGACTTACAATAACCCTTCCCATTGAGGGGGACTGGTAACATATTTCTATGTTTCCTTCCCAGGTGTCAAAAATACAAAAATTCTTTGAAAATATTCTTGTCTTGTCTATTAGATGCATGTAGCAACTCTTGCTTTTATTTACTGCTTAATGTATTTTACTGCATAGATCTAGATTTTGTAGTATTTATCTTGGTCAACTAACTGCAGATCTAAAGAAATTGGAAACCATCTTTGATGTTAGGGATGTTTGTTATGCACAACTAAAGTGAGCATTTTTCGTATACTTGCGATTAGAATTCATCCTAACAACTGGTGACTCCACAAGGGTTTACGATTATGACCTATGTCGTTTTTCAGATCCTTGCATGACCAACTGCTTCAAACCCTAGGATTTCTCTTCAGCTTCTTGTTTTGGTTATCTTGATGTTTTTTTTAACCTATAAAACCCTAAAACATTAAAAATTCTAACTTCCGTGTGTTTTTGGACCTATTGCGCAGGTGACAGGCATCAGCCACAACTGAGACAACATTTTTTTATGAAACCTACTCCCGAGAGTGTCGGAAGTGCAAGTCACACTTTTTGGGCCAAAAACTGTGACTTGGACCTTCAGCGTGCAGAAAACAGCCCCAAACCTGCGACCTCTGCAAAAATAAGGTTAAAAACTGCGTCCTGAACTTTTTGCGATAATTTTTCTAAGATTTTTCTGGGTTTTTCTGGGCCTCTGTTCAGGGTTGTCTGACCTCCATCTCCACTCATTTTGGACTTGTAATTTCTCTGTTTTACTCATTGAAGTGGGAACCTATCCCCCTAGGGCTTCAGTACCCTTCCACCTTTCTAGGAGGAGTTTAGTTGAAGGAGGTTGTCTGAAATTTCAGTGTGTTCAACCCTTTTTCATATTTGATCCTTTACGTTCAGATCCATTTCAGATTGGTTATTAATCCATTCAAAACACCTCTTTTTAGTTTTATTTGGTCCTCCTCTAGGGTTCCCTCTGTTTCCCTTCAGGTTGTAGCCTTTTGCCACCTCATTTGTAGCATTTTTCCCTTTGGTTTTTTGTTGTTTTTTGCACCTATTTCCAGCAGATCTGACCTTTAGATCATTGTCCCTCCCGAATTTAGATCCATTGGCTATTTTTTTGTGTTTTGACTAGATTTTTTCCCACCCATAGACTAGTTGTTGAGAGGCCCGCCTCCTTGGGTTTATATTAATTCATATTTAGATGTTTATTTTATGTTATATTCAGTTTACTTTACTATTATCCGTAGATTTATTTACAGTTATACATGTTATGAAGGTAAATCCTCTCCACGGACAGAGACGATCCCTCTAGCCCTAGAGTGGGTCTAGTTACGAAAGGACAAACTAGAGCATAGGTTCCTAATTAATGAATGAAATAGACAAGGTAGATCAACCTACCTAGAATCCAACGCTGTTGTCATGGCTATTGTAGTGGTGGCCTCTCTATTCCTGTCTCGGCGAGTCACGATCCTTCCGCAGCAATGCTTGTATACCTGCACAAGATCAACAAACAAGAGCAGCATACGAAACAACAATATCATTCATAACTACTAACCAGTTAAGGAGGGTTAAGAATACTGAATCAAATAAAAAACATCAACGCAATAATGGAAACCAAACAATAGTTATACATATGTATTAATAGAAGAAAGAGTTACAACCAAGCCTTGACGTTGTAGCCTCCTTCATCAAGGTTCAGTTGAAGCCCGTCTTGACGAATGTCAGGGAATTCAGAAGGGATGAAGGCATAAGCCTAAGCTCAATCAATAAGGGGCTCTTCTGTTCTATCTTTCCTAGCAAAGTGAATAGAAATCTCTCCAGTATTTCTGCTATAATATCTTCAGTTCAGCTAGCACATCAATGGAAGATGGTTGTATTTATAGAGGGAGAGGAGGAGGTTGGGATTCCTACTATGGTGGAAGGGAGGCCTTATCCCATGGGAGGTTTCCATAAAAGGTGGAAACAAGAGGCCAAAGGAGGAAGGCCGTGGTTATTCAGTCGAACTACTCATTATGACTCGCCCACGAAGTTGTTATGGTCGGAACTTCACCTCTATTTTTAAAATAATTTCCATAAATAGATTGGTGTTGGCAGCTAACTGAGACAAAGCGCCAACTGGTGCAGGGGCCAGTGTTAATATTCCTCATCGGCGCGAGGGCATAACGGGCTACCAACGGTAAGGAAAAAATAGGTGTTTCTGATGGTCTGTTCAGGAGATGGTCAACAGAAGGAATGTTGTCCTCATAGAAAGGGATGCAATGATGGTATATGTAAGGCATGACACTTCATTTTGATCACAGAAATGAGCCTCCAATGTGCGAGATAGGGATTTAAGGACAGTGACAAAATGCTGTGTAACAGATGCCCCCTAAAGCATGAGGTCTGAGAGAGAGGAAGGGGTGAAATGATTTACGAGAACGCGTTTGAACCAAACACCGCCGTTGGAAGACCTTCAATTACAAATACAACTGATATCTTTGATACATGAACATGTGGTATGGGCACAACCATCCATAATAGAGTACATACAAACTTGGATCCAAGGTATGGATGCAACCATCCAGCAGTAAGGATCAATAAATGGACTCAGGTATGGTAGAAACCATCCAATCAAAAGAATAATGTAATATAGCCATGATAGATCATAATATCCTACATCTTGGATCTTATTAGACAAAACCCAGTGTGTGTCATCACCTAGTGTGTCCTAAATTGCCGCATTTAATTGTCAATCCGGGAATCGTAAGCTGATGAAGTGCGGCGCACTATATGTGCAAGATAACCTCTTTCTTAACTTTTTGTCGTTTATGGTCTCTCTAAGGTAAAATGGAAATTCTAAAGTGAAAAACAAGCTTGGTTATAATTGTTCAAGGAAGTGATATCCCCTATAATGATTTACCAATCTCGAAACTTTAAAAGCAAATTGAAATTACAAATGACAAAAGAAAGTAAACTGCTGAAATGGAAAGTGATGTTAATCTAATGAATCAAAACAAGAAACTAGTGAATATGAAAACTAAGTTGAACACCCACAGAGTCACTCGATCGAAGGCTAATGATGTGGACCTATCGTCGAATGCGAAGATCCTGTCATTGAGGCATGTAGGCTCCAAGGTACCGAAAGGGAGTCTCTAGATCGACTTCCTGGATAATGGGCTGAAGTCGATAGGAAGTGACCTGGTCGAAGGAGGGCCATAATGTTTCCCACGTCATCGACATGAGACAGAGGAACATGATGATAGTGAATCAGGACCAACAGAGAATTAGAGGGAGGTTGAAAACTATAGAGGTAAAACTTCTCTTGAACATATCAGCGACACGACTCTGGATTTTGTAGTATTTGGCATCAAGGGATATGAGGTCATGATGGCGTGGCAAAGAGAAGATGAGGGGTCAAAACAGATTACCCAAACTCATGGAGGAAAAAATTACGAAATGAGATGTCCCCAACCCGACACCAATGCAGACGAGTGTCATGTTCAAGAGCGACATACTGCCAACACAACTAAAGACTGGTTCCATTTTCCCCCACCATTTCTGGCGAGTGCCCCAATTATTTTTCTAAACAAGCTTGAAGGGGATAACATATGCTTGCGATGTAAGTTTTTCCTTTGGAAAAATCCAACCTAGTACATTTTACGAGCCCTAGGAAGGAGGAACTCAAGCAACATCATGGTGGCGATTTCCGATGTAATCAGGGTTTAATGAGTCTGACAAAGGGAGAATTTGACATCTTTTGATGTTTAGAGAGTTTGAAAAGAAGCGGAAAAGAAAACTCCAGCATGTCCCTTTTCGTAAATAGTCTCTCATATCCGAAAAGGTAGAAAATAATATCTGAAAGAGCCTCTTAGTCGAGATAGACTAAGGTATTCCTTTTTCGTAAATAATCTATCCCAGCCTGAAAAGGGGTAAACATATATTTGCTAGATATCATTTCGCAGCCATTTAACGAGTTCAAAACGACAAGAATCTCGGCAATCTTTTCAGTTTTAGAGAGTCAGAAAAGAGCTGAAAGATGACTCCAGTAGTGACTTTTTCGTTTTTTTACCGAGTTCGAAAAAGTATAAAATGCAACTCGTTACTTCATCTCTATCTCATTAAAACCCTGTCACTACACAAGAGATGCACGTAAAACCCATTTCTCGAAACAACTTAATGAAATAATCGAAAAATGTGTCTTAAAACATAATTAGGGCTTTGAAAAGTTATAAAATGCTAAAAATAGTAAAAACATTTACTTTTCACTTTTAACTCTTGTGGAGCAATAGTTACCCATTTTTCACTGCGATTTTGCGGCAAAGATAGCGGGAAATCCGACAGACCAATCTCGAATCTGTTAGTTCCAGGTAAGATTCGACATCCTTCCCCACATTTTAAGTCCTCTTTCATTACCTTCAACCTTCAATTTTTATTTCTGAAGGGGAAATTGTGAAAAATAGGGCACGACGGTTGGCGCGAGTTTCGGGCACGGACTCACTCCAATCCCCCAATATTTTGAACTGGGGCGTGCCCATTGGTGCGACTATTTCTAAAATAGTCATGCCAACCGCGCAATGCTTTTTAAACTTACAATCCAAGTTTATGGGCCCAAATTTCACAAATATTAGCTTTAAATATGGTTAATAATGTTTATGTGACCATGTTTGCAGGTGTAAAGTGGAAAAATGGTGATCGAGTGGAAGGAGAGGGAACACAGTGAAGAATATGAGCTTGCCATGGATAATGAGAGATGCATGGAAGCTCTCAGAGACTGTGGACTGAAAAATTTCTTCATTACATCGTGTTTCAGAGCTCAACTGGAGCTGCTGCAATACTTGATCAGTATCTGGGATGAGGATCAGGAAAAATTCATTCTTTGAGATCAGGAACTCAAGATTGATGTCTCAGATGTTTATTCCATAACAGGACTGTCACAGAGGGGGGCAACACCAATCTTGACTGGCACCTGACGCACCATGGAAAACATGAGCATGGTAATTGATAGGATATGTTCAAGGGCACAAAAAGGATCAGGAAGTGGGAAAGTGGATATCCAAACTATCCCAGATCTAGCACTAAAGGTAGCGCTACATACCATCACACGAGCTACGGGATCACAAGCACCGCTCGAGGCAACAAAGACACAACTACTTCTTGCTATAGACTACTTGACACCAACCATTTACAACTGGGCAGAGGCGGTGATAATCAACATGAAACACCAACTGACAAAGTGCAAGAAGACTAAATTGAAGAAATTTGGTTATGGGTCCAACCTGGTATCGTTCTTCTTGGAATGAATACCAATCTTTCAACGTCAGGAGGTGATAGTCCCGACACCATCAACACTGGAACAAAGGATGGCCTGATGGGCAGCTATGATGCCAAGATCAGGGGGCGGTCCGCAGATGTCCTGGAGACCAGAGTTCTTTGAATGGCTCCACCAAAAGTTGATTGTCGTGGAGGATTGGACCTACTCTAGCACAGATTTCACTGGTGATCTGGACCTCCCACTCCCAGAAGGAGAGAATTGGGATGAAGCACTTGGTAAGACTCATTTTTAATTTTCCTTAGTATTATGATTTTTTTTTTGGTATGTATGTTCTGACATTTTATCCATGCATTTGCAGATGTAGGCCTACAAATACCTGTAGTGATGTCCCCGATAGCGAGGTGAATCCCTCACAATTTTGATATTTCCCCTCATGGTGAGGAGGAGGAGATCGTGCACAACTTGGAGGGAATCACCCATGGGGTCCCAGACTATGCGCGATTCGACGATGTTCCTCATACGTATCATAGACACACCGTAGGGGTTTCAAACTAAGTTCACCGCTTACTGAGGTGACTTGTGCGGGCAGTGACATGCTATCATAATCATCATGCATATTAGCCACCTAGGCTTTATTTCTGCATATTTTGAGAGACATGATGTCTTAGGATGTAATATAAACACACATATTTTTTGAAACTTATGGTGCACACTGATGAAAACATTCAATATATATACACATCTATCTTCTTGTTTCATATGAGTCTCTCATGTGATGATGATTTTACAGATTATGCAAATGTCTATCTAATACAATGTTATCCACTGTATCAGTTAATGCATTCATTTGTTTAGGAATATGTTGCTATGTGATATAATCAAAATGTCTTTCCAGCAGACGAACATGTAAATACAATCTTAAAATGTGAGGGTTTCTAACTAAATAATGCCCATTAAGTTGAAGAACAGCAAGCTGTGAGTCTAGATTTACAACCAATGCACTAATGCTGAGGGAAATCGCCTCAGTTAACAGTTCAATAACACCACTATATTCAACAACATTGTTTGTAGTTCGTCCTAGAGAGAGATACCTTGCAGATCTATCAACTCACCAGCAGGATCATAAATCACCCAGGCTGTCGAAGAAAAGTTTCGGGTACTACGGGAAGCACCATCCGCGAAACCGACACAAGAGGTAATAGACATCTGCACAATAAGCAATGACCCAATAAGTAGAAAAACACTCGCAAAACACACTAAGCCAAAAAATGTACAAAAATGAAAAGAACACCTATGTACACAAAACATGCACAAATGACTCATGCATAATATTTTTTGAGATACAACCCATTTTTGGGCTGATCTAAAGGATGAGCTTCGTAACCAATGAGCTCATAGGCCCCATTCTGCAAAACGTTTTTAACAATGTAAGGCCCATGCCACATGGGTTGAAATTTTCCTACCCCCAGCTTATCATGAGCTTAGTCATACAGGAGGACGAGGTCTCCTTCTACAAAGGAGTGAGGGGAAACTTACTAGTCAAAATGAGCTTTGACCCACTTCTTCAATGCCTCGATGACCAAAGTAGCAAAGCGGCGAGTTCCATCCAACCTTTCTAAGTAGAGAAGATGCTCTTCTGCAAGTAAAGTGTGGGCAGTAATTCAACAGCCAACTTGAGTGAAGGTATTTCACACTCAATCGGAAGGGTAGCTTCTAGACCATAAACAAGCTCAAAAGGAGTGAATCCAATCGCGTCCTTAACTGAGGTTCAGTATGCCCAAAGAGCCAAAAATAACATGAGATTCTAATTGGATTTGTGTATCCCAATTGTATGTTGAAGCTTAGTGACAAGAACTTTTTTCACAGCTTCAACCTGGCCATTGGCCTGAGGATAGTATGACATTGAGTTGTCGTGACTCAGACCCAACTTAGAAGTCAGCTCCGCCACCATATAATGCCGAAAATGGGAACCATGATCGGTAACGATGGCTTGAGGGACACCAAACCTAGAAATGATGTGATTGAATATGAATTGAGCTGATGTCTTACCATCAACCGCAAGTGTAGGCATCACTTCGGCCCATTTGGTGAAGTAGTCAACGACTATGATAATATAAGTATGCCCCCCGGCCGAGTGAGGGTTACATGTCATAAAATCGATGCCCCACTTCGCAAAGGTACCAACGATAATGATAGGATGGAGATGTGTAGGCGGCGCGCGCATCTTGTGTTGATAGATCTGGCAATCATGACATTTATGGATAGCGACAATGCAGTCCTTGAATATCGAGGGCCAGAAATACCCAACACGAAGAATTTTCTGTGCAGTGGAATAACTAGACATGTGACCACCACAGGCGCCACTGTGACAGTCATTCAGAAATTTCTCATCTTCCTCAAGAGTCAAGCACTGACGGAGAATGGAATCTACTCCGATACGATAGAGTGTATCTCTGACTATATGATAAGGTTGTGATTGATGGCAGATGCGTCGGTGAGCATCCTTCGTCAACTCAGATCTAAAGGTAGAAGTCTGGAATATACGATGATATCACCGTACCAAGGATTGAGAGTGCTAATCAGAAAAAGTGTATCGCCTGGAATGCGTTCTTCAGAACCAGACAGGGCAGAGTCAGAGGGAAGGGATCATATCAAATTAGCAAAGACTAATGATTTCTTCGACTTGGCAGTAGTAAATTCCAAGTCGAACTCTTGGAGGATGACAATCCACTTTGAGTATTTTCCCCCCAGCAATTGTCGAGACAATATATAGGTCATGGGGTTGCATTTAGAAATCACAGTCACAGTACGCAACAGAATATAATGACGAAAACGTTGAACTGCTTGAAATGCAGCTATCACTAACTTCTAAACATGTGCATAACGCGTTTCGGTATCAAGAAGTTTACGAGAGAGGTAGTATATAACATGCTCGTCACCGTCATCATCGTATTGGACCAAAACCATGGAAATCATGCTGAAAGTGGTGGCTAAATAGAGGGAAAAATCGCGATGATAGTTTGGAGGACGCAACAGAGGAGCATTGATGAGCAATGTCTTCAGTGCATCAAAAGACTTCTGAGCGATCTCATCCCAGATGTTAAACCATTTTTTGGTCATCTAACCTGTTATTATTAGATGGACCCAAGTACACCATGTAAGACGAACTTTACCCCAACTAAAATTGCTTTCACTATGAAAAATAACTTAGTAAACCACATTTATTAAGTTGTTTATGGTCTAAACAGGAAACCCCATGAGGAAATATTAAATAAATCCACATTTGTTTGATTTTCCTCAAGGAATAATTAGTTAAACAACATTTTAATTAATATTCCTGGTCATATTTAACCCAAAACAGGAAAATTAATTAGATAAATTATTATTTATCTTATTATTTTCTAGGAATAATTATTTAAACCTTATTTAAATAATATTTCTTGTTAAATTTGACTAAATCGTTCATTAATAATTAAATAAATCATTATTTATTTGATTATTACTCAACCACATCCTTAAAATGATAAATAAATCATTTATTTATTTATTATTTACAAATAAAGGGATTTGACCCAAGTCAAATTCCTTTTCCCTCCAACAAATGTAATAAAATATTCCATAAAAGTTGGATCTTGATTTGGTTAATAATATTTTAATTATGCACCAATATCTAGACTAACTCAATATTTTGTTATAAATAGAAAGGTTTTTCCATTCATTCACTACCCTTTGTTGCCTAAAGATCACTCTGGATCTACACTTTTGGTCTGACTTTGATCCACCATCATTGTCATATTTTGCTACTATTTTTCTTGTGAGCTCCCTTTGAGTTCCATTTTTGTCTGGGTTTTCTACACCATCAAGAGAGAGGGATTTTAGATCTGAAGTGCTGAGGACTTACAAGAACCCATCCCATTGAGGAGGACTGGTAACATCCTTCTATGTTCTCCTCCCAGGTGCCATAAATACAAAATTCTTTAAACATATTCTTGTCTTGTCTATTGGATGCATGGAGCAACTCTTGTTTTTATTTACTGCTTAATGTCTTTTAATGCATAGATCTAGATTTTTGCAGCATTTTTCTTGGTCACCTAATTGTAGATCTAAAGATATTGGCAGCCATATTTGTTGTTAGGGTTGTTTTTTATGCACAGCTAAAGTGGTATTTTTTCGCACGCTTGCGATTAAGATTCATACTAACAACTGGTGACCCCACATGTATTTACGATTATGACCTCTGTCGTTTTTCAGTTCCCTGCATATCCAGCTACTTCAAACCCTAGGATTTCTCTTCAGCTTCTTGTTTTTCTTTTATTGATGTTGTTTTTAACCTATAAAACCCTAAAACATTAAAAATTCTAACTTCCATGTGTTTTCAGACCTATTGCGCAGGTGATCGGCATCAGTCGCAGCTGAGACAACACATTCTTCTGAAGCCTGCTCCCGAGAGTGCCAAAAGTGAAAGTCACACTTTTTGGGCCAAAAGCTATGACCTGAACCTCCAGGGTGCAGAAAACAGGCCAGAACCTGCGACCTCTGCAGAAATTAGGTCAGAAACTGCGACTTGGAATTTTTGCGGGAGTTTTTCTGAAAGTTTTTTGGGTTTGTCTAAGCCTCTGTTCAGGGTTTTCTGACCTCCGTCTCCTCCCGTTTTGGACCTGTACTTGTTTTTTTTTACTCAAAAAAGTGGGAACCTAGCCCCCTAGGGCTTCAGTACCCTCCACCTTTTGTGGAAGAATTTTAGCTATTGTAGGTTGTCTGAAATTTCAGTTTGTTCAACCATTTTTCAGATCTGATATCTTACCTTTAGATCCACTTCAGATTGGTTATTTATCCATCCAAAACACCTCCTTTAGTTTTGTTTGGGTTTTCCTCTAGGGTCCCCTCCGCTCCCCTCCAGGATATATCCTTTCGCAACCTCATTACAACAATCTTTCCTCTGATTTTTTGCTCTTTTTCTGCACCTATTTCCAGCAGATCTGACCGTTAGATCATTGTACCTCCTGACTTTAGATCTATTGGCTCTTTTGGTGTGTTTTGCCTAGATTTTTTCCCACCTACAAACTAGTTGTTGAGAGACCCACCTCCTTGGGTTTAGATTAATGCATAATTAGCTATTTATTTTCTGTTATTTCAGTTCAATATACTGTTATTTGCAGGTTTATTTACAGTTATACAACACACTTTTTATTTTTCTCTACAAACGTATCAGTTTAAAAATTAAAATTTACACACTTTACACACACACACCCTGAGCGAAGAAGAGCTTGGTTAACACCACCAAGAAAAGACTTTAAAACATTGTAATCAATTTATCCTACACCTCTCTGCCCTTGTTTCGACATTTTAATCAGTTGATACTGCACCTCCTTGCCCTTTTTGGTCTCTCTTTCCTTTGTGTCGTGTTTGTGCCGTCATCACTACGCTACCAAGGCATTTATCCCAGAGAATTCTTGGCCTTCATCCTCGATTTCCGGTAGGAATACTTTCTCCTCCGCATAGGATTCGAGTTAGTCCTCCACCGAGTCCGCACTCGGACTCCTCTTCTGGTTCATTGGGTTCCCCTTCTAGTTCTGCCCCCGATTCTCCCCCTGTCACCTTCACCATGTCTGGTTCAGGACCTAACACTGGTGGTAGCCCCGGCCCTAATGCCGGGAATACTACTAGTGGGACCGCAACAGGAACTACCCCAACTCCTCCCTTGCTCCCTTATATGGCAGGCTTTAGTATTCCCAATTTTAACCAGTTGATCAATGACCCTATATGTCATGATGTTGGTTGGCCTTCTATGCCAACCAAGCTCCCTTCCGACATCCCCAAGTTTGAAGGTATTGTTTGAGAAGATCCTACAAATCATGTTCGATCTTTCCACATGTGGTGTTCGTCTAACTCCATTACCGATGACTATGTCCATCTTCGGTTGTTCCAATGTATGCTTAATGGCGAAGCTTCTAAGTGGTATGTTGATCAGGCCTCATCCTCTCATACCACCTTTGCGACTCTTGCCCGCGCTTTTCTATGTTATTTCTAGCTTCCCCTTCGTTATGACACTGGTACCGAACTTTTGAATTCTTTATGTCAATTGTCTACGACCTGCCTATCTGATCATGTCCAGGAATGGCGGAGAAGAAAGAACCTATGTCGAGCCCCTACCTTCACAGATCGTGTCTACATGGATTGGTTCCTTAGATATCTCTTGCCTGCTATCGGAAAAGATGTTGCATCGCATTTCCCTCAAACCGAAGAAGCCGCTCTCCAGATTGCGTTAAAATATGACCTGATCTATGCTCAGTTTGGTTATGTTTATATTGTTCTACCTGATCTTCCTAGACTCGGTGGTGCCAATGCACCAGGGGCATCTCATGCCATCGATGGTATCGTTGGAGCTCTTTCTCATCCATACGCTCAGCCTCTCATGGGCTATGGTTTTCCTCAGGGAGGGGCTAGCACCTCCAGCACTTTTCCCCCTCCCGGTAGCGTGTATCCAGGATATGAAATGCCTCCTCCTTTTATGCAACCTCTTGTTTACCAAAATTTTATCCAACCTCCTTATTATCTGTATCTGCATCCTGGTGCTCTAGCTCCTCCAGCATTAGCACCTCCACCTCCCTTCCATTTTCAACCCCCGCAACAGCAACCACCGCCCCCTCAGGGCCAGGTGTATGCACAACAGGGCGTGACTAATCCTCATCCTTCCAAAAAGAAGAGGAAAGGCACTCAAAATCCATCTTCCCCCGGTAATCCTGGACCTAATCCTCAAGGTAATCCACCTAACACTGCTAACCAACAACAGGGCACTCAGCCCAAGAAAGACAGGAATGTTTGCACGAATAAGCCTGATTCATGTTGTAGTGTTTATGGTCATTACACGCACGATTGTCCTCTTTTACCATAGATGCGACATATGTGGGAGTCTCAAGCAGCATTGCGAGGACAACAAGCCTCCCCTACCATCCCTCCCAATCCTACGCCTAGTCAACTATTTGTGTTTACTAATCCTTTCCCTAAGCAAGGATTTGTGGCTACCCAACCACCTAACGGTCAGGCGGCCACTCAACCTCCTCCACCTGGTACCTCTGATTACCAGATTCCCGTGATGAACTCTGACCAACCTATAACCGTAGACCTCAACCTTCAGACTCGGTCCCGTCAGTACAACAAGCCTCCTGCTACGTTTGTCCCCGAGCCACCTTCTTCAGGTTATACAGAGCCTCTTTCAACAACTAATGGTCCTTTGCAGATCCCTCAGCCTAAGGCAAAGGTTCATACCAAGATCCCTAAGAGACCACTACGCTGAAATATTGATTCTGGCAAAGTTGCCCATTCGTATAGTATAGTAGATGATTTGGCGCAATCTCCTACTGCGATCTCAATGCTGGAACTCCTCCAGTCATGCCCTTCACAACGAAAAGCTCTACTCCCGCCATAGCCTTGTGATCCTTCGGACGATCATTTGATCGTGTTCGATCTTGTGCAGTCGAGAACATCCTCCTCTTCTCACCACTTCAAATTGCATGCAAAATCCCGGTCCCAGATCTACGTGTATCAACATTTTCCCATTGTTTCATTAATGATGGCGAGGATAATTTTAGGGGCGAATTTTAGCCCAAAGGCGAATTTTAAGGGATTTTCAATTTTAATAGGGCGAATTTTTTACATAAAACCCATTTTCTATAGTTTAATAAAGTTAGCCCAATAAATATTTTAAAAATAATTAATTATTAAGTAGTGGCCCACCAAAAAAAAGGGTGCATAACATGGAAAAATGAAATTCGCCCCGATTTTTTTCTTATGGAGCAAATTTCCATGGCATTCGCCTAGATTTACAGGGTCCAAATGAGGAGTTACAGTGATTCGCCCCAATTTTTTCAATGGTTAGGAGAGGTGGCTGGCCACTGGACATAGATCTTCTTGCTGGCTGAGCAAGGCCGACCCTCTCTGGTCCGTTCGTTGTTAGGGCCTTCCCATAGTTGGCCGCAGATTTTACTGCTGAGGGATCGAGAATTTGTTAATGCTCTCAAACTATAGGGCCAAGTATGGAGCTCAGCAACTGTGAAACGCATACCTTTGCGGCCTCATCCCACCGCCTTGCAAGTTGCGGAGTTCGAGGGTAATGAGACGAGCGGCTCCATCCGTGGAAATGGCGATGTCTGAAGGGCCGTAGATTTTACTGCTGAGGGATCGAGAATTTGTTAATGCTCTCAAACTATAGGGCCAAGTCTGGAGCTCAGCAACTGTGAAACGAAGACCTTTGCCGCCTCATCCCACTGCCTTGCAAGGTTCATCTGATAATCTAGTTTTCTTCCTTTACCTGCTTTGTATTCCTTCTATGCTTAGACCTGAGCTTATTGGAGAGCATTCCTTCAATGCGGAGCTGAGCTTACCTAAGAGGAAATGTTGGGCTTATCTAAGAGGAAAAACCTGCGCTGAGCTTACGGAAGAGGAAAAACTTGCTTTCTATGATATTTTTGGTGTCTATGTATACAAGAAAGCACTGCTTCTTAGCTCTGGGCCATCACTCTTTTTTAGGTCAGCTTTATCTTTGAATCGATCCTTTTTCAAGGTAAAGGATATGTTGGTGCAGTTATGGAATGGGGGTACGTTCCAGGCAGAACAGAGTGCAGCAAGGAAGATGGTAAATATTATCAGTATCTGAATAGAGTATAGTTTGTGGTGATGGTTGAGAACCATAAGTTTCTGCTATTGAATGTGGGCAATGTGTGTATGATACATTAGAGTGGTGTGTGAATAGGAATCTGGTTTTGAAG
>JAXQQM020067962.1:0-72184 GCA_034641835.2 Pinus albicaulis
TAAGCGAGAGTGATGTTTCTAAGACTGCATTCCGAACTCGTTTCGGGCATTATGAATTCATTGTGGTGCCATTTGGGTTGACCAATGCACCTGCAGTCTTCATGAACCTTAAGAATAGCGTTCTCCGCAAATATCTTGACAAATTTGTACAAGTTTTCCTGGACGATATTCTCATTTACTCTAAGAATGAGAAAGAGCATGAAGAGCATCTTCGGATAGTGTTATCTTGTCTCAGAGAGCACAAGTTATATGGAAAATTATCCAAATGCGCTTTCTTTCAGAAGGAAATTCATTACTTAGGTCATATCATATCTGGCGAAGGAATCTCGGTAGATCCTGAAAAGGTAAATACAATCAGGGAGTGGCCGATACCTAAAAATGCACATGAAGTGCGTAGTTTTATGGGTTTAGCAGGTTACTACCGAAGGTTTGTGGAGGGATTCTCCAAAATTGCAAAGCCAATCACAAACCTTCAGCGCAAGGGTGTTAAGTATGAATGGGCTGAGAAATGTGATAAAGCTTTTTCTGAGCTTAAGCGATTATTGACTAGTGCACCGATTTTGCGAGTGCCGGATATGGATCAAGATTTTATTGTATGTACCGACGCATCTAAGCAAGGGTTAGGTGCAGTTTTAATGCAGGAAGGAGGTGTAATAGCATACGCTTCGAGGAAATTGAAAACTCATGAAGAACTTTATGCTACGCATGATTTGGAGTTAGCCGCGGTGGTCTTAGCTTTAAAGATGTGGAGACATTACTTGGTGGGGAGAAACTTTGTGTTTAAAAGTGACCACCAAAGTTTGCAGTATTTATTCACTCAGAGAGATTTGAATGCAAGACAAAGACGATGGAGTGAACTCTTAAGCGAATATGATTTTGCCATTTCATATATCAAAGGGAAGGAGAATGTGGTAGCTGATGCCTTAAGTAGAAGACCCCGAATATTCTCCCTCGTACCTATCAAGGTGAACTTGAGAAATCAAGTGCTTGAACATCTTGTGAGAGATAGTTGGTACTTAAAAGTGAGGTCGAGACTCGAAAGTAACCGTTCGACGGAACCTAAGTTCGACGGGTATGATTTAGAAGAGGACGGAATTCTACGATTTCACGGAAGGATGTATATACCAGACAGTGGAGATCTCCGAAACACCATCTTGAAGGAAGCACACCGAGCAGTATATTGTGCGCATCCTGGGGTAAAGAAGATGTATGCTGACACCAAGAGACTTTTCTTCTGGTCAGGCATGAAAAATGACATTGTCCAATTTGTTTCTAGATGCCTTGAGTGTCAACAGGTAAAAGCTGATCATCGCCACCCAGCGGGTCTCTTACAATCTCATGACATCCCTATGACCAAATGGGAGATAATTTCTATGGATTTTATCGTTGGGCTGCCTCTTACGCAACAAAAGCATAATGCCATTCTGGTCGTGGTGGATCGATTAACAAAGAGCGCCCATTTCATCCCAGTAAGAGATACTTATGAAGTAGCTAATGTAGCTCGAGTATTCATAAATGAAATCATCAGATTTCATGGAGTACCTAAGAAAATTATATCCAACAGAGACCCTCGGTTCACATCAAGGTTCTAGAACTGTATGCAGTCGGCCTTGGGAACCCAGTTAAATTTGAGTACTGCCTATCATCCTGAGACCGATGGACAGACAGAAAGGGTAAATCAAGTGCTCGAGGATATGCTAAGGATGTATGTTATGGACCAACAGTCACGTTGGGAAAAGTACTTACCCTTGGTGGAATTTGCTTACAACAATAGCTACCATAGTTCGATCGGGATGCCGCCATTTGAAGCATTATACGGAAGACCTTGCAGAACGCCGTTAAGTTGGGACAGGTTAGAAGATCGAATAATCGTCGGACCAGACTTGATCCAAGAGATGGAGGATCAGGTAAAACTGATTAGACATCGGTTAAAAGAGGCCCAGGATAGACAAAAAAGTTATGCGGACACTCACAGGACAGATAGAAGTTATGTGGTAGGAGATCAGGTTTTCATTCGCATCAGACCAAATAAGAGTACCATTCGGTTTGGGAAGGGGACAAAATTATCCCCCCGGTTTATTGGACCGTTTGAAGTCCTGGAAAAAGTTGGACCAATCGCTTATCGTCTTGCACTGCCACCCCACCTGCACAAAATTCATAATGTATTTCATGTATCTGCCTTACGACATTATATTGTTGATAAATCTCATGACCTTCAATGGAAGGAACTGCAGGTATCGGACGAGGGAACCCTAACGGTCGAACCGTTACGTATTCTGGAACGTAGGGTTCGACAGCTCAGGAACCGCCGGATAGACCAAGTGAAAGTCCAGTGGGACAAGTATAGCCCTGGATCAGCAACTTGGGAGGATGCTGAGACTTTTTGCCAGAATTACCCCAACTTATGCTAAATTTTGAGAACTGAAAACTTTTATGTATATAACTACTCTATTTTGATACTTGACATTTTGAAACGCTATGTAAAGATGCGTTTTTACCTTGTTGGTACATGGATACCCATAAGTCTAGAATGCTACTTCACTCTACTGATACAGGATATATGCTGTTTGTTTAAGATTCACTGGTGCATGGACACCGATATGCAATATGTCATTTAAATTAACATTTGCAAGAATATAAAAAATGAAATATATTGATATATAAATTGACAGGGGTAACGCAATGCATCATAAATAGAACATGTGTGAACTAAACAGAAGCAGTGTCTGAAATGAGGAATTTTATGGGACATATTGATACCTATGTAAACAAATTTTCTTTCTATAAGATGTTGGATTAATATCATAGATATCAAAATATTTTGAATATGTAAAGGTTGTTATATGGGTAACAATTGGTTATGAACAATATAGATGCATATGCTATAATATGTGTACAAGTGTTTACATTGCAGATTGTGTACCAGTGATTGCTTCGCAGAACACAGATTACCGAAACAATAGACGTGATGACAGAATCCCAGAACGTTGAGACTCCATGTGATTCCATGATAGGGTGTGGACCCTGGTTCTACTGGAAGGGGTGGAGGTGTTGCCCACTGTTTATCCTCCAATACCTGGAGTCATGGGAGGACTGTGCGAGTCACGCTCCCCTAGATGTGTGATGATGACTGCCGGATGCCTACAAGCATATCAGGTCGATATAATCAACGCTGATATCCTTAAGGTCTATGAATGGATCAGTAAAACTGATGCCATGTCATATTCCTGTAGAGGACGGATAGGAAGGAAATGGAAGAGATTAGGAAGGACGGGGTGGTTATAGAATAGTTTGCAGAGGCGGTTGAGATGTGAAGTAACAATAAATATCAAAGAAAAGAAACATGCATATACAAACGAAAATTCAATCTTAAAAATACAAACCTTCTCACTTGTGCCCTAATCTCTAAAAACATAATTATCGATATAAGTATATGAAGCCCTAACTTCGGGACGAAGTTTTCTTAAGGGAGAAAGTATGTAATGACCCATACCCAAGTGATAAATAGTATAATCGTTAAAATTATACGTGGATGATCCAATAAAATAATAATATAAATTAATTAAAGGAAATTAATTAAATTATAAACCAACATAAAGTTATCACACCCATTTCTAACTTATAAATAAAAACATTTAAATTAAACCAAATTAATTAAGTATTAAACAAACATAATACAAATTAAGCTTCCATAAAGTCATCTCCTCTACGTAAGTAGAGGAGGACTCAACGAAGATATTTAATACACGTAATCCCAAAAACTTATCTCAAACATTAAATATACCCTTAAATGAAGATAAGGTCGCCTTAAATGGTGGCAGACCCTCATAAATATGATAAAAGATCTTCGGGAGTGAAAGGCGGTGGAGAGATGGTTATAAGGGGGAGGATGTGAAGGAGTAAGGGGACGGTTGGGAGAAGAAAATTTCTACATTCTGGTTAACAAGGGATTGAAGGATACGCAGAGTTCTAAAAGGAGAGTTTCACCGTTCTGGGATTCTGGGCACGGGGGCAGAAGATCACTCTTCTGGGTCTAGGATTGCTCCTAGATCGGCTGGGAGGATTGTTGTTTTGGGTAATCTGTTCTGTTCATCAACAGCAACTTGGGAGGAGAACTATCATCACAGCTCTCAAAATCATCAACAGCGTTCCAGGTAATTCTTTAAGTACAGATTTGTTTCCCCATTTAATTTTACTGCAAATGTTCATTGAAATACAGCACTCCTGAATATCTTTTCGCTGCAATTAAATTAAATCTGTGTGTTTGGAACCTTAATTCTGTGTATGTGTGTCTTTTATTGGGTATTTTAGATATCTCCAAGAACGTAGATTACATGCTCAATGATACATTGGAAGAACTAAAAGAATATCTACATTCATAAAAAAATAATGCCAAGAAGCTCAACCCAGCAGTACATACATCATTAAATTGACTTAGAATTACGCACAGCCCTTCTGGATTTAGACCGTAAAACAGCCTTTTCCCTCTGCCTTTAACCAGAATATTCTCAGTCAATGAGTGCACCATCTCAGTCCATGTAAGGGATCTTACAATAGACATCAAATCACCGTCGAAGGTGCACTGTTATGCAAGCTCACTGTAGATCATATCTATATAATCAAGTCACTGTTATATCAATAGTGCAACTATAACAAACAATATCACTGTTATATGTCAAGGTCATTGTGGTTACTGTTATGTCATCAGAGTCAACAAGGTTACTAACATATAGATCATGCCTCCGCTTAGAAACTTCAAACCTTGGCAACTTCATTAGTTGACATCTGCATCACCAACAACTTGTGCTTACAAATCCTGCTACGAATCTTCAATGCTCAAATACTGGTATCCAAATCTCTGACCTTAATCTACAAATTCTTGAGAGATATTTCTTTCAGCTCTTGACACCCTTCGTTACAGTGACTCTCGAATCACCTTCTGGTTAGGGGTTAAACTAAACCAAAGAGACAGAATCCTTGAGTAATCACAATCCAGATATTTATACCAGAAATACTTCACGAAAAGATGTCAAATATACTATGGTATGCTTCGGTGTTAATAAGATTGTTGTAGGTGTAGTTCGAGATAAGATTTGAGAAATTACAGAGCTTCGATTTGTGCCAAAACAGAATCAAGCCTTAGAGCCCTTGTAGGAAAAGGAAAGCGTAAGGGCAGCGAGCAGGCTTGAAGACAGCGTATGGATGAGGGATGAAAGGAAAATAAAATCAGCAAGCTGAGATTTTTTACTTTGAGGCAAAACCATGCTTAGATCTGCAATCCAAAGTGATTTTGAGACCAGATCTCACAATTTTCTGAAAATCTCCATGTAGAACCTGCACAGAACAAGAAACTAGAAACCAGCAAACCCAACAAAACAAGAAAATTGCACAGAAAACCCAAGTGAAATTAAAAATAACGATATTTACAAATTTACACTGCTATTTTACAGATTAGAAACCCTCATGGTCAGATTTAAATCGTTTAGCACAATTCATAAAAAAATAAAAATTTAAGAGAGAGGCACAAGCCCAATAAAGATCCCTACAAAAAAAACGGAATTTAAGATAAGCACAGGGAATAGATCCAAAGGGCTCTTCAGATCTTATTCCCTTGGGAGTCAACTGGTCCAAACTAGGACTTACCCGAACGCCCAATCTAAATCCGGAAGATTTCTGCAAACTTAAAGTTAAACTGTCAGATTAATAGAGAAATAGTGATAAAACATAAAATTTTCATGAGCTAGAGATAATAGTTAGCTCGATCCAATTAATATTTTTACCCTAGATCCAGTAGCCTGGGCAAGATACTTGTACCCAAAATTACTCTACAAGAGCCATTAATCAACAATCCATTAAAATAATCACCAGCAGAATATTAAGAACAAGTTTACCATAAAATGTTGAAAAGGAACACCACCATCAAAATAAAACCCCAAAGTCTTCGTTTGTATTATTCCAGAAAATATTACAGGAGAGCTTCAAGAGCGAGTGCACGATCCAGAGATCGGATGATTGAAAGACTGACAAAGACCTCTAATTTATAAGACAAAATCTCCAATGGCTAGTTTGGTTGATCCAAGTCAAAATAATCTCGATCGTTGAAAAGATTTGATCATCTTTTAATCTGGATGGTCGAAAATTATAAATTTGAGGAAAAACGAATTTATCATTTAATTCCATTTTAATTAACTCAAAAATACTATTTTTGAGTTAATTACCTCAAAATTTTGACTTTGACTTAACCACCTAGGCCCAAGAGTCCAAAATTTCTTGAAATTTTCAATATTCCCTTGGCCTGGGACCTTTAAAAATTCATTTTTTAAGGACCAACGAATTTTTCCTTTGAAGAATTTTAACTTACCTAAGACTTAAAATTAATTAAATTTCTGGCTTAGGATTTTTAATTAATTTGGCCAGAAAATTTAATTAATCGACTGAGAGGGGATTTAATATTTTTTCCAACCCTCTTTACATAAGATAAATACATTTAGACACATGAAGGGGGAAAACCCATTCGTATAGACCCTCAAGGAGGTACCCAATTCTGCGACTCAAGACATGATCTAGTAGACCAAGCAGCTTGTAATAAAATAACCTAGCCAATTAGCTAGGATTATTCCCAAACTACTTTTACAAAGACTCGATAGAAACAGTAGGACTCACTTAGCATCTTGATGACAAAATCCACCCTATCTTTGAGGTGAGGCTGGAGGGGAAAACTCTGCCTATCACTTGTGTCGAAAAATACAAACAAATCAGTGAAACAAAAAACCTCCTAGGATAGAAATCGTCACCAACATACTAGGCTTACCTAGGTTGTTACATACATGACGGTTTTATTTAGATCATTTACATCATAAACATGCAGAATGGGTTTACATTATTCATAAAACTATCGACTGATGATGGAATCTGAATGGCGCGACCACGTCGAACATGATGAATCCCATTTGAGAAAATGGGGGTGTACTGCTATGGGGTTGTTGACAAAGTGTGGTCAACAGAACTCAAACTCCCGGTCAAAGCTATCCGTAAAGTCCTCTATCTCTGCTGATGTTGCCATGCTCTGGTTCTTCCCCTTCTTCTTCTTCTCCTGACACACAACTGCATAGTGTCCCATCTTTTGACAATTCCTACACTTCACCTTGGAATAGTCCTTCTGCGTGTTCCCCTGTTTACCTTTACCTTTGCCTTTGCCCCCACCACTGCTTGTGGAAGCTTGCTTCTTTCCCTTGCCTTTCTTGCCTCCTGCCAACAGTGCTACATCTTCATCCTGCTCAACTGGTTTGGCTGCCCCAAGCTGTGTCTTTCTGATTTCTGTCTGTATGCAATCCTCCCAGAACCTCTCCTATGTGGGAAGGGTCTCGCGTGCACAAACCCCATCAGCAAAGTTCAGCCATGAACTGGGAAGGCCATTCACTGCAATCCACACCAACTCAGTGGGTGGAATGACCTCTCCAACTGCTGCCAATGCATCTCTCACATTAGTAATCTTTGTGAGATGTCCAGCTGCACTATTAGTCTTACCCATCTTAATGGTCTTCAGCTTCTCCCTTAGGACTATTTTCTTGTTCTCATTGGTACTCTGGTAGAGATTGGTCAATGCTGTCCACATCTCATGAGCATATCTCTTTCCTCTCATATGAGGAATGCAATGGTCTTTGATTCCATCTAGAATCAGTCTTTTACCCTTGTTATTCTTTTTATTAAAGGTTGCCAACTGAACAGCATCAGTAGGCACATTAATAGGGTTCTGTGCAGTATGCACCATGATGTCGCAGACTTCTGCCTCCTCAAAGATACTCTGCATTCTCTCCTTCCATACATTGTAGTTACTATGCCCATCCAACCTATCCTCCACCCTCAAGCCCAAAGACATACTTGCTGTCCTAAATAAGCTGAAAATAACACTGTTGTAGTAAAGGTAAAATTTTCTGTTTGAAAAATCAGCTTGCTGTAATTTTTCCTTCTTGTTGTCCCAAACTGCCTTTTCAGCAAAATAGCTCCGATAACATGTAGAAATTTCTGTTTCCCACCCCGGTTTTCAGTTTCTTCTTATTTCTCCAAATAGTTAAATGTCCATTCCCATAGCCATACATTCAACAAGCTGAAAAAATAAATATTTTCGGAAAACACAAATTCTGAATATTTTCAAATGCTGGAAATTGCAGAAATAAAACTCAACAAAATAAATCAACCACACACAGATTTTAGACACGTTGATTTTGGGTCAATGTGATCCTGGAAAAACCCCCTACAATTCTTGGGGAAAACTAGTTCAAAAGCTCCTTAATTCTAATAAATGCTTTTACAGTGAGACAAAAATACACAGCAAAAAAGTTACAGCAACTTCTCATAAGTACTGATCTCGAAAACCGTGCAAAAATCCACCTCGATTTTCGTGTCCACACAAAACAGAAATTATAGAAAATTGTGCAGCATTAAATGTTGTACGGACAACATTTAAATCTGTGTTATACGGCTTCCTTGAAATCCATGCTGTATGGCCTGCTGAAAGCTGTTGTACGGCTGCCTCGAAAACTGTTGTACGGTTGCCTTGAAACCACTGTACGACCTCGATTTTTGTGTTGATTTTCTGCTGTACGGAAATTTAAAAAAAAAACAGTCCCTCAATATTGTTGTACGGCCTCCTTGCGAATCGTGCCAATAAAGTAGCAATAAATGTTGTTCTTCACTCCTCGATTTTCGTGCCCTCTTGCCTTGAAAACCGTGCTCTTTCTTGGCTGTACAGATTTGTTGAATCTGCTTGCTGCTGCCCTCTTCCTCTCACTGCTCAGAAATATCCTTTGCTTTCTCTCCTCCTCTCTCAATCTACTCATGAAAGAATGAATGACCTTTTCCCTCTTTTCCTCCTTTAACCTAACCCTAAGTGACTTTTGGGGAATCCCTAAATCTAATGGCTGAGATAGCTTTAGATCTAGGGCTGAGATTAAATGCTCATTTAAATCTCACTTTCTATTTTTTAATTCACCCTACTTTAATAAAGACCCACTTAGTCATTTATTTCCAAAGTCACTTTTCCTTTCTAATTTCACATTGACTTTATTAAAGTCACTTTTAAATTGGATTTGACTTTATAACTTTATAAAGTCACTCTAGGAGAAAAATTAAATTCTTTTGGACACTTTTTCCTAGGCCAAAGATCAAAGCCTTAGGGAACCACCTGTCCTCCGGTAACCAAATTTCAATAAAAACCCTACTGTTAAATTTTTTTGTTTACTTCTCCTACTTACATTAAGTTATAAATCTGAAATCTTCAACATTAACATCGAAGTAAATACATTAACAACCTACACATAATGACATTCACAATGACATAGTGACACAAGGATTTTCTAGACAACTGTCTCCGAAAAAACCCAACGAGGGAAAACCGGTCTTCTGGCTGCTGGAGGCTTTTTATTATTAAGTAGAATCTAAGTACAACATATTTGGGCACCAAACTGGTTAACCCGACAAAGAAATAATAAAACTGCAGCTATACCTCTGTTCTGGAGACAGAAAAATTGACTGATTCACACCCTCAAACGAGATTTACAGAACTTAGCCTTTTATGGCCTCTGGAAACCCTAGCACTGCTCTGAAGCCCTCTACATCAGCCCCTGCGCTGCTCAAGAAGGGCCTGCGTCACCCTAGACTGGGTTACGCTGCCCTGGCTGGCCAGCGTCAGTCCTCTTAGGACTGCGTCAGCCTTCTTGGCACTGCGTCAGCCCTCCTGGCCTCTTGTTGCCTCTACGCTGCCCCTGCTAGGCTATGGCTGCTCTGCGTAGCTGCTGCTTCCTCTGCACTGCTCTGGTCCGCTGCTTCTCTGCCCTTGTTGCACTCTTGGCATGGGATCAAACCACCCCCTCGCCAATATTGCCCCTCGCTGTAGCTGAAACACTTCTGAAATTCTTAACAAACCATGCCCTAGAATTCCAGCTTAGTTTCAGTGCTCTGCCATTGTGTGTGTTCTCCAACTGACCCCAAGCCCTCTTCTTATACTTTTCTCGTTGAAACATCAACGGTCGTGATCTAATCTTGAATTGACCGCTAAGATTAGAGATGCTTGATCTGCGTGACTTAAGTCATTTTCATCACATGTTTAATTTAATTAACTTTAATCTTTTAATTTTCCTAAGTTAGACTTAGGGTCCTTAATTAAAAAGATTAATTAATTAAATATCTCTTAAATAGGATGGAATTTCTTAAAATGATTTTTGAGTCTTGGAGATCTCATGTACTCTAGTCCCTCCACAAAGTTTGGGAGCTAGAGCACATCCGATGCTACCCCAACACCCCAAAATCTCAACAATCTAGTAGTGACAAGGCTAGATGGCCTATAATTATTAGGCAAGTCTGCCAGTGCAGATTTGCAGAAAATGATATAATCTCACTCAACCCAACCTATTACTCTTATGCTCAGCCAATCTGCTCACAATAGAGAACCCTACAAACCTCATCTAGTAAAAATGTCATACTTCAGATTTCTAATCCAGTTCTGAAATTTCACCTCACAATGGAGGTTTCCCAAATCCAAATCATAATGAATATTTTGTTGGAAATGTAGAAATTTCTGAATCCTTACACTTGATGCAGAAATTATTACTGTTAATCTAGTTATGCTCCTCCTACTTAGACAAGTTATTAACTGAATAAATTCAAGTTAAAATTGAACATATAACAGATGTCTACCAATCCAGATCTAGAACAAGTTCATGCACACATAGACAAATTGACACAGTTATTTTTGGACAAATAGTCCCCGGAAAAACCCAATGCGGGAAAACCGATCTCTAACTACTGGAGGGTTTTATTATTAAGAATTTTCTGAATACAACAAGCCTAGGTTCCAGATCTGGAAAACCTGAGAGAGAAATAATAGATCTAAAGCTCACTGGCTGATCTAGGGCCAAAATAATGACTGATCCACACCCTCAAACGGGATTTACAGAACTCATCCAACATTAAGGCCTAGAAACCCCAGCGCTGCCCCTGAAAGCCTCTGTGTCAAACTCTGAAGCCCCTCAAACCCTCAGTGCTGCTCCGGAAGAGACTACGTTACCCCAAACTGGGTGACGCAGTCACTATGCTGCCCCTTAGGGTCTCTGCATAACCCTCTGAGGGTTTCCTGAAAATTATGCTGTCCTTGTTGTTGCTGCTGCTCTCCTCTTCTGTGTTGTCCTTGAGCTAATCTCTGCCTCTTGTGTATTCTAGACCCCGGGACCAGATCATCCCCTTGGCCTAAATTCTCCTCTCTGCAGCGGAAACACTTCTAAGTATTCTTAGCAAACCCTGCCCTAGAATCTCAGCTTATCTTCAGTGCTCTATCTCTGTGTGTCTTTACAAATGACCCCAAGCCTTTCCTTTATACTTTTCTCGTTGGGAAACCAACGGCCATGATCAGATCTTGAATCAATGGCTAATTAAAAGAAAGCTTGATCCGTGTTACTTAAGACAATTTCATCACATGTTTAATTAAATTCACTTTAATTATTTAAGTTCCCTAAGTTTTAACTTAGGAAATACATTAAAATAATTAATTAATTTAATATCTCCTAAACCAAATGAAATTTCCCAAATCAATTTTTGAGTCTTGTAGATCAAGTGTACTCTAGTCCTTCCTCAAACTTTGGGAGCTAGAGCACAACTGATGCTACCCCAAATACACAAAATCTCAACACTCCCTCTTAGCATCAAGGGTGTGCTCTAGCAATACATCACACTATGCATTACATGATTTTTGGCACTGGTTTTGTGCTACTGATGCTTGGTCTGCTGCTACTCAACTCTGCACTGCTGCTTCCCATGACTCTGCCACTGCCACTGCAACCTTTGTACTCCAGCTCCCTCTCAATATGTTGCATTTGTGCTGGTCATAGCACTGTCACTGCTGATCTGCTACACTGCAACTTCAATTGTTGAGAGAAACACCTGAATCTCCTGCCTAATCTTTGACAAACAAGTCAGATGGGCAGCATCTTCATCACTGAAGCTCCATAGGCTACATATCTGTGATGGCATCTAAAGAACGACGCGGGACCTGCCATGTCTAAGGTCAGCTGCATGTTCACAAATCCTTTGGTTAATGGACCTTTGGTTAGTGGAGATGGCCAGTGGTATGCAGGATCCGATGGATTCGTAGCTCTTCGTCCCAGCGTTTCCAGTTCAGAAAATACTGCTTTGGTAAGTTCTGACGCTGTCTTGATTCCAAACGCTGATTCGAACTTTGATAATGTTTCGTTTAACACTTTAAGCCCTAATAAATCTGTAAATATTTTTGGATTTCAATTTAATAATAATGAACTGGAATTAAATAATCCTATTAATAAGCATTTATTTAAGGATAAAAACTATACCAAATTTAAAAATGAAATAGGGTCAAAACATAATATTAAAGGATTTGATGAACTTAATAGTAAATTTGATTATATTTCTAATAATGACATAGTTAAAATTGAAAATAACAATATTAAGGTTATTAATAATGATTCTACCATTGATAATTCTATTAATAATGAAGAAATTAAGAATGGCTATGCTATTGATAATAAATTTAGTAATGTTATGATGAAGAATAATAAAAATGACAATTTGTTGAATATTAATAATGACTTTACTATAGATAATGTTAAGATTATGAGTTTCAATGAGGATAGAAATAATCTTAGTGTTAATAATAATACTAATTCGAATAATAATCCTAACAATAATAAAATTATCTCTAGTAATAAAGTAGTTAATCTTTCGAGTTTCTCCTTTGATTCGTCAGTTTATAGGCTTTTAGAAAAAGGCTTTAATTTTGCCCTTGCTCCTAGGAAAATTCCGGTTCATGATATTATTTGCGATATTGAATTTGGTATCAGGGACTTACCGGATTCCTCTAAGGACATTATAAGGCAAGATTGTGCAGTCATTTTAAGGAAGGCCAAGCCCCCTAAGAGTAACCTCAGTAAGTCTGAATTTGAGGCCTTAAAATCCTTAAATAATAATAAGGAAATTGTTGTTCTTAAAGCGGACAAAGGAGGTGTTGCTGTTATTCTTAATAAAGATGATTATAGGAAGAAAATGTTAGACCATTTAGAGAATAGTGGGAGCTACAAAAAACTTTCTAAGAATCCCTTGAAAAAGGTTTCAAGAGCTGTAGCTGAGGCTATCAAGTCAAGCAGCTCTGTGGGTTCTCTAAGTAAGAAGTTGATTGAAAGCAACCCCCTTACTCCAAGAATCTATGGTCTTCCCAAAATCCATAAGGATGGTGCTCCTCTTCGACCCATTGTTAATACCATTGGGGGTCCTACTTATCTTCTTGCTAGGTATTTAGCCTCTAAGCTTAAACCTCTTGTAGGTCGTACCGATTCCTTTGTCAAAGATTCTGCTTCTTTTGTTAATGAGTTAAAAGGTGTAAATTTGGGGCCTGAAGATAGGTTTGTTAGTTTTGATGTTGTCTCTCTTTTTACCAATATCCCTATTAAGGAGGCCATTGAAGTCATTAATCGGATAACTGATCCTGACACAGCCTTTTTAGTTGAGATTTGTTTAACTTCTACTTTCTTTAGCTTTGAAGGTGAGTTTTATGAGCAAACCTGTGGTGTTGCTATGGGTTCTCCCCTTTCTCCGGTTGTTGCTAATCTCTTTATGGAAGACTTTGAGTCCAAGGCTCTTTCCTCTGCTCTGCACCAACCAAAGCTATGGAAAAGGTTTGTAGATGATACTTGTGTTGTCTGGCCTCATGGTAAGGAAGAGCTTGATCGATTCTTCGTTCATCTTAACAGTCAATCTTCCGCCATAAAATTTACCATGGATTATGAGGTGGATGGGAGCCTGCCTTTCCTTGATGTTCTTATCTGTAGGAAAGATGATGGTTCTTTCTCTCATCAGGTTTTTCGTAAAAAACCCATACTGAGCAATATCTTCGAGCTGATTCTCATCATTTCCCTGCTCAAAAGTTAGGCGTTCTCAACACCTTAGCCACTAGGGCATTGAGAATCTCGGATGAGTCTCACTTTGAGGGAGAAAAGACCCATCTTCTTGATGTTTTTTGTTCTAATGGTTATAGTAAGTCACAAGGACTTAAAGCTTTTCTTAAAGCTGAAAGAGGTTCCTTGGTTATAAATAAAAATCCTGATCAATGGTCCTGCAATGTTAGGCTTCCTTTCATTCAGGGTACCACTGATAGGATTGCTAGAATCCTTAGGAAGCATAAGGTTTCCTCTTCCTTCAAACCCCTTAACACGATTCGCAGCTCTCTTAACTCAGTTAAAGATCCTGTGAACCCTAAGGTAAAAAAGGGGTCTATCTTATTCCTTGTTCATGTGGGACACCTTACATTGGTGAAACGGGTAGGTCCATTAACCAAAGGATTTGTGAACATGCAGCTGACCTTAGACATGGCAGGTCCCGCACCTCTGCCCTAGCTGAACATGTGGAAAAAACTAACCATCATATATCTATCGAAGAGGCTAAGGTCTTAGCCAGAATTGATCATTTTCATCATCGTAAGTTAAGAGAGGCCCTTGAAATTGAAAAAAGGCCCATAAATCTCAATAGAGATGACGGTTGGAATATAAGCAGGTGTTGGATCCCTGCCTTATATTCTTAATCCTCTTCTTTTTTTTAATTTTTAATTTTTAATTTTTACTTTTAATTTTTATTTTTAAATTTTTTTTTTTTTTTTTAATTATTATTTTTTTTTAAATATTTTTCTTTATCTATATATATATATTTATATATATTGATTATATAATTATAATAATATAATATTTAAATTTTGAATAATCAATTAACTTTATTCTTTTATATTTTTTATTTTTTAAGATAGAATTTCAATATAATAATATTATTCTTTTATTTATTTTTAATTTTTTAAGATAGAATTTTAATACAATAATTTTAATTAAATAATATTTGTTTTTGAAAATTCGATTAACGATATTAATAAAAATAAAATTTGCTATTATTTTGAATATTCAAACTAGCGGTTTCAATTTGTAATTAAATTTGTAAATTAAGGAACTGTTTTATTTCTAGTTTTATATTTATTATTATTATTATTTAATTATTTAATTGTTTATTCATTTTATTTTTAAAGATTTACAATAAAATAATGTATAATAATCAATTAAAAAATAATAAATAAATATAAATTAATAATAATAATAATAAATAAAATAAAATTAAATAATTAAACTATAAAATTGAAATTTATTTTTATTTATAAAAAAAAAAAATTTAATTTGACTTTTAATTTAAATATTCAAACTAGCCGTTTTTTATTTTTTTTTAATTATTGAACTAACCGTTTTATAGTCAAACTAGTTGATTTTAACGGTTTTCTTTCCTCTCCTACATCTATTTAAACTTAACAACTGATCTGATCTCTCACCTAGTCCTGATGATGAACCACACTGGTTGGTTCGAAACGCGTCGACTTTGTTCATGATAATGTGATTTTTACCGAAAGATTTCTTCCTAATACCAACATTATTTGAACAAAAACAAAAAGGAAACTATCATACAATATAATACATCACGCTGCCCCTGCCTAAATTAGAACTGGAAATAGGGTTTAAGAAATTGACCATTTACAGGGGCATCCAGCAAGTCGCCCTGTAAATTCTCCAACCTGAAAGTATTATTGCCCCCCTGTTCCACAATTTTGAAAGGACCAAACCAGAGGGGGTCTAATTTACCATGTTTTCCCTTCTCGGCTCTCCGAACATCCCATTTGAGCACCAAATCACCAATCTGCAGTTTCCTGTCTTTTGCGTGCTGATCAAAAATGTG
The DNA here is from genome assembly GCA_034641835.2 of Pinus albicaulis. Lineage (NCBI taxonomy): Eukaryota > Viridiplantae > Streptophyta > Pinopsida > Pinales > Pinaceae > Pinus > Pinus albicaulis. Next base: position 15,784 of record JAXQQM020067962.1, read on the forward strand.
TTTCATTTTCTCTTGATATTCTATTAACCTCTAATTCACCTGGACTCGTGTTTCCTCCAATTCCACCAATTGATTGATTCTCTTGATCATATCATCAGGCTCCTCCTGGCTTTCTTGCATGAAGCGGGTGTAATATTCCTAATTTGCGATAGCAAATTGGAATATTCTATTTTGTTTATTTTGCCACCTATAGTTTGTAAGTAAATAAAAAGTGAGTAAAGAGGGTCTAAACTCACTTAAATGAAATAAGACATCCACCTAGTAGCACAACGTTGTGACTTAAGTGGGAGTCAAGGGGGGACCCAACACCACATGGAGGAGGGGGCCTATGTACACTCTAGAAGTTTCTCCAAGCTTCTGTGCAGATAAGGATGAGAATGTGGATAAGGATGAGAATGTGGAGGAGAGAGAGAGGCTACATTGGGTTTTGGAGGGAAACCAACACTATAAAAGATGGAGGAGCCTCCTCATTTGATGATGCTTGGATTCTTGGATTATTGATTATTGAGTGAAACATTTGTCTTTCTTTGGCACACTGGCTGTTTAGCCCGTCTGTTGCACTGTTTAGTGCACCGAGTGTCTCCGTGCGGAGATCTCACCCTTAGCCCCGGAGGAATTCGAGTGCCTGCTCGGGCAAGGTTATTTTCTTAGCATCATCCTCTAGGACAGCGTTATTGCTGTAGCAGCATAATACTGTGTTGTAGGGTGTTGCCGTGGTGACTTTACGACACCACTTCCTTCTCTTGTTTTTCAGAGGGAGAGTCTTTCTTTCCTTTGGAGGATCAGGTTGGAGGATATTGGAGCTGATTTGCAGATCTTGGCACTTGGCCAAAGTGTTTATTTCCACTACTGCGCACTCCCTCTCAGTTTCTGCATTATCTTCATGGTGTATTTGCAGTGAGGGTTTTCCGGTTGATTTGAGGGGAAGATCTCAAGTGTAAGGATCAGCCTTCCACTTTTGAGATCTATTGGAGGAGGTCTATTTCAGTTTCTCATCATCTTCAGCCTTCTCTATTTGGTTTCAATTTGGAGTTGCAGTAGCTGCCCAGCAACTCTGGCATTTTTGTCATATTGTGTATTTCAGCCAATCCCTTGGAGGATTGACATATTGTTGCTTATCAGGGTTAGAGCTTTGCTCCCCTATTGTATTTGAGCTATATATTGTCATATCTATGTATTGGAGCAGCATTCTATCTTAGGCTGCATTTTTCATCGCCTGGGTTTGTGCAGAAATAGCAGTACTTTTCATGTTTATGTACATGTGTTGTGGAGGCTTGCATTTCTTCTCTTGAGAGGTTGTTTCCTCAAGATTTGTACTCTCTTCTGCTGCTATACATTATTATTGGCTATACATGCATCTTCTGTCTCACAGCTACTGCAGAAAACGCTGTAGGGTTTCTGAATTATTTTCTTGTCTTGCGGCACCTCTATTTTGAGGGGGTTTTCTATATAAACTGTTGTTTAACCTTGCTGAAAGCCTATGCCTTGTTCTCAAACTCATTCTCTGATTATTTATAGTGTTATACATCATATTCCTTCAGAAAATACGCTGCCCTTGCTTCAGCAAATTTCTGCATATTCAAAGTCTTGGGAAATCAGGGTTTTTATTGACTAGTCGGGAAGGAGGAATTGTTTAACATAGCAAAACGCCTTTGTTTGAGCTGAAATTCGACATGGAAGTCCCTCTTGACCTATTCTAACATATTCCAGAACCTTGACCTGTCATTTTACGCAGATTTCCTTATTCACTCATTTTAGGGCCAAAATCCTCACTTTTCCCCACCCTTTTGCCCTTAAAAGCTGAGTAAAGGTTGCTGCTGCTATTTATTTTGGTTGCTGAACATTTTCAGAGATATGATATGATAGCTGAAGCCCTCATACCTGAAGAATGCGTTTTTCAGGCATGATCTGCTGAAGAATCCATTATTGGGATATTACAGTGGTATCAGAGCATAATTCTGGCTCAGCCTGTGGAGCTAACTATCTATGGAAAATATGAGGATCTCACATCAGCGTGGTCATGTACCCTTTGGAGATTATTTCTGAGAATGGAAGTCCATGGGGGAAGACTTCAAAGCAGCTTTGCCTTTCAAAGATTACTGTGAGCTCAGACTGGATGAAGGAGGAAGGTACTATGGTAACAGAGGAGTTTCTAGCATGCAAAGTTCAGATTTGCAGTGTACTACTGGGAGATCACCTCTTCCCATGCATGAGGGATCCACTAGTCCCTGTGAATCTAAGCCCAAGAAGACCAAAACGGTGAAAAAGGAGAGTTTATTCTTTTTCAGATCCAGAAAAGATGCATCCACTGTTGAGGAGGTCAAGAAGGTTGAAGAAAAAGAAGAGGAAGTACCATGCGCTTCCAATTCTAATCGAGAAGAAGAGATCACATCACCTCTTGAGGAGGCTTGTGAAAACGCTGTCACACTCATGGAAGAGCAGCCACATGCATCAACAGTTGGGGCAACCAACACTTTTGAGGATGGGACTCTTGTAGCCCTACAAGAAGTTCCAAATGCACATCAAGGCATGAAAAGATTTCCACATTCCATTGTTGCAGCAAATTCTTCTGATCAATGTGGAGATCTACTTTTGCAGGACCAAGGGTCAAATCTCAGTGCTACTATAGAGTAGCTTGGTTGCACTGCGCTGTGCAACATGGAAACACTCAAGAAGGAATCAAACACTCATTCTCATGAGCCATTGTTGGATTGTACATCACATTGGAGATTGGGGTTTGAAGACTTGAAGGTTGATGGTAGACATCTTGGAGTAAGAAACCTTTTCTCCCTTCAAGATGACACTTTCTCAATGAGCTCTTCTCAGCTCAAAGAGGAACTTCTACTTTCAGATCCAAGACCTCATTGGTTTTGGAAGACTATGGATGAAAGGGAGGTCTCAAGGAGAGATCTCGTTGGAGATGCACTTCGACACACTATGGAATGCAATGATTTTCTTCCCTTCTCACGAGAGCAGATAGAAGATGGAGAACATCTTAGGATGGATAACATCTCTCATGCTTGTGTTGGACATCCCTTGAGCCATACACATCATGATGGGAGGTTTTTTCCTACCACCTATTTGATTCTTGATAGGGTCTCATTGATCCTTGAGAAGTTTATATTTCAAAATCCCATGAAGTGCAAAATCAAAAATTTGATTTGGGAGGATGGTAGCCCTCATAGGAGGAGTACCAGGATGAGGAGAAGAAGGAGGCATCCACAAGTGATTGAGTGGATGGGGATGATGAGCAAGGAGCTAGGAGGCTACTTGCAGATCTGTGATACCAGGCAGCAGGAGGCTTGGCTACGCTGGTTACTCTTGAGGGAGTTTGGCCATCACTTGGAAAACACTCTTCCTAAGAGTCGGAGGATGAAGGAAAGATGGTTGGATACTTGCATCATTGAGCAGCATAGAGTATGGATGCATGGTGTTGATATGATACTCATATCATTCATTGTGTCTTCATCACATGATTGGTATGATGGAGGAGGAGGAGATGGCACTATCTCCTTGGTCTTTGATGATGATTGGGAAGCACTTCCATCTTGGGAGGTATTCCATATTTGTTGCAGCATTATTAGAGGAGTCTTTGACAAGGAGCATGTCAAAGAACAGAGCTTTGTATTGACAGGAGCTTACTTGCATGAGCTCACAGCATTGTCACCTTGGAGCAGAAATTTATGGATGAAGTGTGCCCAGCAGAGATATGGTGGATCTATAACCCATAGGTCCCAGGATCACTTCATATTTGTTACACTTAGAGGAGGTAATGATGATAGAGACATTTATCACTATGGCATATTCTTCTTAACTTGGATTTCCAAGCATAAGGAGGATTATCTTCTTGTAGCACATGGTTCATTCTTCTTCATAGCATGCCAAAACACTATGGAGGACTCATTTATGGATCCATGTACCATCTTACTTCCAGCATATGGTGAGGAGTTTGTCTATACATTCGTTGATTTGCACACTCTTGCCATTCCTATGCAGTGCATTGCTTCACAAGGGGGCAAGCTTGTCATATTGCTCCATGAGTTTTATTGGGCCAATCTACATGATGGAGGCAACCATCTCTTTTGTAGCTTTGGGAAAATGTTTTATCACCTCATGTATGTTCATTTGCAGCACTATATCATGTATCATAAAAAGACATGCATGGTTAACATAAACATTTTGCCTTGTACTCTTATCAAGCAGCAACTTGTAAAACTGCGTTGTACTTGTTGGGGAAGCTGTTGGTACCTCTTTTCAGCACATGTAACCTTCAGCATTTCCTTCATTTTGCTGCTGATCATGTCTCCATTTGCTGATATAGATCAGATTTGTATGGGAGGCTTGATTATGAGGGAGACACATGAGTTGGATGTGTCTTTGAGTGGGAAGAATTCTCACATTCTCTGCACTACATGTTCTAGTGGGAGCATGGGAGGGGGCATGGCCGCCACTACTACATATGTGTTCTCTTTTGAGGTGGGCCATGAGATTGATATTCATCCATTGTACAGCCATGGGCAAGTGTTTGGTCTTATGTTGTTGTCATATTCAGCCATTTACTATCCATTAGTAGATGTGATGAATCTTGTACATTGCTTGCCATGTAATTTTCTGAAGTCGCAGTGGATGAGACTACGTTGTATCCTTGTGAGAGATTGTTTGCATTATGTATCCTCATGTAACACCTTCAACAAACATCTCATTAGGATGATCCATGATGCACATGTCCTATTCTTCATGGATGAATTGTTTTGGGCCAGCCTGTTCTTCATTGTTGGAGGAACCTTCTTTGGAGGATTGTTCTTCACTTTGCCATTGGAGGGCAATGATTTTGCAACCCAAGATCAGCATACACTCTACACTTGTCATGAGTGGAGAGAAGGACAGCATGGGGTAAGCTATGATGCTTGCCAAGATCAGATTTTCAGCCCACCTTCATTACCGGAGCTTGAGGTGGGAGGAGATTTTCAGGAGTTGCCTTGTCGGGAGGTGGCTCATTTTGTTTGGATGATTGCTTGGGGATGGAGGACCCACATGAAAGAGATGTTCCTCACTTCATGCCTTGAGTGGAGAGAGGTGATGAGCTGGTACACAATCGATGGGACAGCTTACACCATGACAGATATAGCACAACCGGAGTCATGGTCTTCATCAGTCATAGCTAGAGGCAGTGCACAGTCCGAGCCATGGGACTTGGGCTATTATTAGCCATGGTGGCGATGGGATCCGTGAGGATTGTTGGTTGACTGGTACCATGAGAGATCAATTTGGGATCCTGGCATTGAGAGATCCCTTCATATCAGGATGATGCAGAGTACAGGGGAGATTCAGTGGCGCATTTGGGACCCAGGCATATTTTGCAGTATCGGTGGAGAGCATCCGCTAGGAGGAGACTTGTTCAGGCAGTTGCTTGAGGGCAAGCAACATTTTGCCGGGGGGGACTGTAATCTTCCTAATTTGTGACAGCAAATTGGAATATTCTATTTTGTTTATTTTGCCACCTATAATTTGTAAGTAAATAAAAAGTGAGTAAAGAGGATCTAACCTCACTTAAATGAAATAAGACATCCACCTAGTAGCACAACGTTGTGACTTAAGTGGGAGTCAAGGGGGGACCCAACACCACGTGGAGGAGGGGGCCTATGTACACTCTAGAAGTTTCTCCAAGCTTCTGTGCAGATAAGGATGAGAATGTGGATAAGGATGAGGATGTGGAGGAGAGAGAGAGGCTACATTGGGTTTTGGAGGGAAACCAACACTATAAAAGATGGAGGAGCCTCCTCATTTGATGATGATTGGATTCTTGGATTATTGATTATTGAGTGAGACATTTTTCTTTCTTTGGCACGTTGGCTGTTTAGCCTATCTACTGCACTGTTTAGTGCACCGAGTGTCTCCGTGCGGAGATCTCACCCTTAGCCCCGGGGGACTTCGAGTGCCTGCTCGGGCAAGGTTATTTTCTTAGCATCATCCTCCAGGACAGCGTTATTGCTGTAGCAGCATAATACTGTGTTGTAGGGTGTTGCCGTGGTGACTTTACGACACCACTTCCTTCTCTTGTTTTTCAGAGGGAGAGTCTTTCTTTCCTTTGGAGGATCAGGTTGGAGGATATTGGAGCTGATTTGCAAATCTTGGCACTTGGCCAAAGTGTTTATTTCCACTACTGCGCAGTCCCTCTCAGTTTCTGCGTTATCTTCATGGTGTATTTGCAGTGAGGGTTTGCCGGTTGATTTGAGGGGAAGATCTCAAGTGTAAGGATCAACCTTCCACTTTGGAGATCTATTGGAGGAGGTCTATTTCAGTTGCTCATCATCTTCAGCCTTCTCTATTTGGTTTCAGTTTGGAATTGCAGTAGCTGCCCAGCAACTCCGGCATTTTTGTCATATTGTGTATTTCATCCAATCCCTTGGAGGATTGAGTTATTCTTGCTTATAAGGGTTAGAGCTTTGCTCCCCTATTGTATTTGAGCTATATATTGTCATATCTATGTATTGGAGCAGCATTCTATCTTAGACTGCGTTTTTCATAGCCTGGGGTTTATGCAGAAATAGCAGTGTTTTTCATGTTTATGTACATGTGTTGCGGAGGCTGGCATTTCTTCTCTTGAGAGGTTGTTTCCTCAATATTTGTACTCTCTCTTGCTGCTATATATATTATTAGCTATATATTCATCTTCTTGTTTCACATCTTCTGGAGAAAACGCTGAAAGGGTTTTTGCATCAATCTTTGTCTTGTGGCACCTCTATTTTGAGGGGTTTTTCTATATAAACTGTTGTTTAACCTTGTTGAAAGCCTATGCCTTGTTATCAAACTCATTCTCTGATTATTCATAGTTATTTTCATCTCATACCTTCATAAAATACGCTGCCCTTGCTTCAGCAAATTTCTGCATACTCAAAGTCTTGGGAAATCAGGGTTTTTCTTGACTAGTCGGGAAACAGGAACTGTTTAACATAGCAAAATGCCTTTGTTTGAGCTGAAATTCGACATGGAAGTCCCTCTTGACCTATTCTAACATATTCCAGAACCTTGACCCGTCATTTTACGCAGATTTCCTTATTCACTCATTTTAGGGCCAAAATCCTCACTTTTCCCCACCTTTTTTCCCTTAAAAGCTGAGTAAAGGTTGCTGCTACTATTTATTTTGGTTGCTGAACATTTTCAGATATATGATATGATAGCTGAAGCCCTCATACCTGAAGAATGCGTTTTTCAGGCATGATCTGCTAAAGAATCCATTATTGGGATATTACAGCGGGCCACTGGTAAAGCCAACTGTACAGGAAAAACTGTTGCTCGTCCATATACCAATTCATAAGGGGATTTCCCAGTTGCTCTCTTGCTGGTGATTCTATTAGCCCATAGAGCAAATTTCAATTGGGAATCCCAATTCTTTTTATTTTCATTGATAGTCTTCTTCAAGGCCCTCACCAGAGTTTTGTTTGAAGACTCTGCCAAGCCATTTCCTTGTGGATAGTAAGTTGTAGAGTGACTGAGTATGATATTATATTGCTGACAGAAATTCATAAATTTTGCAGACTTGAAGGCCTGTGCATTATCAGTCACTACCCTAGCAGGGCAGCCAAACCTGGATATGATGTTTTCCTCCATGAACCTTATGATCACAGTATCTGTTGCATTCCTTGCAGGTATGGCTTCCACCCATTTAGTGAAATAATTAGTGGTCGTTAAAATCCACTTATGTTGGCCACTTGATGGGGGATGTATTTCACCTATAAAATCGATACCCCATTGTTTGAATGGTTCATCCACATGCACTGGAATCAGGGGAAACGGTGCAGACTTCTGTCTCTCAGCAAATTTATGACATTTATCACATGCTCTTGCCCTGGCAAAGACATCTCCAAAAAGCTTTGGCCAATAGAAGCCAGCTTTCAGAATTTTATGAGCTGTAGCCCTCCAGCTATAGTGACCTCCACAGATCCCTTCATGGAATTTTGCTATAATACTCTCGACTTCATTCTCTGCGAGACACAGGAGTAAGATACCTGAGGGATCTCGCCAGTATAGCCGGCCATTGGCGACTATATACTTCTGTTATTTCAATCTCAGCGCTCTGTATTTAGTTTTGTCACAACTTGGAGGGCAGCTGAGTGTAAGGAGATATTCTACTATCTCTTTGTACCACGGACTGGTGAGGTACTTTACATGTGTTTCCGGAGCAGCCACCCCAATTCCATGTCGTTCTTCTTTCTCCTCAGATTCCTTACCTGCTATAGTGGACAAATTTATGCCCAGGGCTTGATAGTTTGATTTAGATAACATTTTGGCAAGCCCTTGTCCTTTGAATAGCTTAGTAGGGTGGATGCCTAAATCATACTCCTGTATTTTAGCAATCCACCTGCCCCTTTTTCCTTCACTATCCCCCTGAATAAGGATATCTTTTACAGCAGCTGCAGGCACAAATGCAGTGATGTGGGATTGTAAGATATATACACGGAATGCTTTGAGGGATTTCACTAGGGCATACGCTTGCTTTTCCAATACGTTGTATTTTAATTCTGCATCACGGAGAACCTGACTGAAAAAGGCAATAGGCTGCTCATACCCCTCCTCATTTTTCTGCAGTAAAACTCCTGCTATTGTATGAGGTGATGTAAAAGAGAAAATCATGAAAGGTTTATCATAATCTGGTCCAGCCAACACAGGGGCTTCTGCAAAAGCATTCTTTATTCTGGTAAATGCCTCCCGTGATTCTTGTGACCACTTTACCTCATTATTCTTCTTCAGCATATCTGTTATATGCCTAACTATCTCAGCATAGTTAGGGATAAACCTTCTCAAGAAATTAATGCGCCCTAGAAATACTTGCACTTCTTTCTTATTTCTGGGAAAAGCAATACCTTTTATAACCTCTACCCTCTTAGGATCTATCTTCACCCCATCTTTAGTCATAGTATGGCCCAAAAGCTGTTGTGTAACCAGCTTCAGAAATAGAAGAAAAGAGATATTAACGCCTTAGAAATAAGCCACTTCGAGGGGGCAACCTCCAATACATTACATAAATGAACAATTCTTGGATGCTACAATTTACAAAACCTCCTTTCTATATATAGGAGTCCATGGGGCCATAATGTAATCCTAGTGGGCCCGATGTAATCCTAGCCGACCTAACAATAATAATTTAAGGGCACAATAATAACAAAATGGGGGTTACAAGGGTACAATAATAACAATAAGGGGGTTACACTAACAATAATAAGGGACTATACTAGTGATATAGGGACCTAATATGCCCCTCTCCTTCAAAAAAGTGTTGTCCTCAACGCTTGAGTAGCTCCGGGTGCTTCTGTATAAAATTCTCATCCTCCCATGTAGAATCTTCAGTGGGTAAGTTCTTCCACTTGATGAGATGCTCTGAAATTGATCGATTCCGTAGTTGTCGAGTTCTTGTTTCCATGACCGCTTCTGGTTCCAATATGATTTTTCCTTCCTCATCAAGTTCTGGCAATATTGTTTGAACTGGAAGATTTTCTCTATAACCTTCTTTAAGCATGAAACATGGAAAACTGGATGTACTCGCGAAGAAGCAGGAAGCTCCAATTTGTATGCCATAGTACCAATCTTTTGCAACACCTTGTAAGGACCATAGTACTTTGGCGATAATTTATTATCCTTCATAGCTTGCTTGAGGGACATTTGTTTGTATGGTTGTAGCCGTAAAAATACCCAATCTCCTACATCAAAACTTCTCTCGCTGCGATGTTGATCTACCTGTTGTTTCATTCGATTTTGTGCCAAATTCAGGTTATCCTTTAAGAGTTGGAGAACTTCTTGCTGATGCTCGACGTGATCTTCCACTGCTTGAACCTTCGAATTCTCCCTTAAAGATGATGTGATCGATGGTGGATGATATCCATAAAGTGCCATAAATGGGGTCATTTTTGCTGCAGTATGGAAGGAAGTGTTATACCACCATTCGGCGAGAGGTAACCACTTGACCCATTGTGTTTGTTTATCAGATACAAAACAACGAAGATATCCTTCCAAACATTTATTTACTATCTCGGTTTGACCATCAGATTGAGGATGATAAGATGAGCTATGAGCTAATTGAGTACCCAAACAAGAAAATAACTCCGTCCAAAAATTTACAGTAAAAATGGGATCTCTGTCGCTCACAATAACCCTTGGGCTTCCATGTAGCTTTTGAATTCTGTCCATAAATGTAGTAGCAACTGTACTTGCTTTAAATGGATGAGATAATGCACAAAAGTGTACATACTTGGTAAATCTATCAACTACCACCATGATGACACTCTTTCCTTCGGACTTAGGTAAACCTGTGATAAAATCCATTGAAATCTCCTCCCAACGTTGACTTGGAATGGATAAAGGTTGTAGAAGTCTCGGGGTCTTAATTGTCTCAAATTTATTCTGCTGGCAAACCAAACATTCCGCCACAAACTTTTGAATATCAGATTTAAGGCCATCTCAAAAAAATTCTTTCTTCACCTGTGGTAAGTTTTTAAAAATCCTGAGTGTCCTCCTAAAGGAGAAGTGTGCAATTCCAGAAGAATCTTTTGTTTTAGTTGGGAATTCTTACAAAGATATAAGCGATCTTTGTACCATAAGGAATCATTTTTCCAACTAAATGTATCGGATGTACTAGGATCTTGCTGCAACTTTTGAATGAGTGTCCATACATCTTTGTCCTTCTTCCATTCATCTCTTGCTTCAGTTATCCAATCTGGTTGGATAATAGAAATGGCACAAAGCAATGCTGCCACCTCTTCATTCTTTCTTGAGAGTGCATCTGCAACAACATTAAGCTTTCCTTTTTTGTAGATTATTTCAAAGTCATAACCCAACATCTTTGTGACCCATTTTTGCTGCTCTTCTGACGATAGTCTTTGTTCCAAAAAGTGTTTAAGACTATCATGATCGATTTTTACCTTGAAGTGTCTTCCCATTAGGTAAGTTCGTCATTTCTTTAGTGCATGCAGTATTGCTAACATTTCCTTCTCATAAATAGGTTTCTGTAAATACTTTCCTTTGATTGGACGACTTTCAAAAGCAATGGGTCTTCCTTCCTGCATTAAAACTGCACCAATTCCATTTCCTGAGGCATCACATTCCTCTCTTGGCCCCCCAAAACTGGGATAGTGGCATATGTTAAATCCATTTTAATTGATCCGCCAATTTTTGTTCCCCAGGACCTTGACAACAACATACCAAAACGAGCTGGAATGTCAGCTACCATTATGTCCATTACCACACTTTTTGCTGGGATTTGGGCCAAATTGACCACCAAATCCTTGATCATCCCCAAGCATTTAACTCTTTTGGAATCAAATGAGTAGAGGTCTTTATACGGACGAGTGATTTGTAAACGTAGTTGTTCCATGACTGACAGAGGCATAAGATTGTGGGAAGCTCCAGAATCTAGCATACAGTTATGTAATAGCAGGTCATGGATTACTAGAGACACGTAGAAGGGAGGAGTAGAGGGATCTATATCCTCAACGTGTGGCCCAAAAACTACCATGGGTCTTTCTTCTTGAAGATTGAGACTATCTGGGATAATCGGTGCTTCTGGAGGGAGCATAAAAGATGTGACTTGAGATTGATATGCTGGCTGTTTCAATAGTTCAGTCAAGGGGACTGGGATTTTGACCTTTTCAAGTTCCTTTTGCAGACTGAAAGCAGTAGGGGATTTTTCTATCACAACCTCTTTGGGCTCTTTATTTTCGACTGGGGGTTTGACTTCTTTTGACACAGATTCGGTATTAGGAGGAATGACTACCTTTGAAGAAGAGGGAATTTGATCATTAGATTGCAAAGGTTTGTTTAGAGGTTGCTTACCTTTGTCTGTAGCTATTTGCATTGTAGACTCCTTCTGAGCAGGTGCTTCCTTCTGGGGTAACTCCTCTTCATGCTCTTGGGTGCGAGTCCTCTTCCTAGAAGATCTGAGATCATATCTTCTATTGAAATGTGCTTGCATGAAATCATCAAATTGTTTACAATAATGATCAAATTCTGCTTCTTCCGCGTCTCTGATCTTTTCTTCTTCTTGCAATGAGCACCCAGCTTCGTCATTCCCTTGTAAAGGGCATTCTTCTCCATCACTATTTGAAAAGGCAAGATTTGCATCTTCCAGTCTATAGGCAGTGTCCTCAGTGGAGTCATCTACTGGACCTTCCAGGTACAATGGGTGTGGCACTTGATCCTGTTGTTCCTTTGCTTCCCTTGGCAATATTTGCAAGGGTGGTTTCCTATATTGAGGATTGTAACCTCTGTTTGGAGCATTCTGGAAATTTCTAAAGGCTGAATTCTTGGCTTCCAATTCAAGCTTAACCATTTTCTTAATTAATTTGCTCATTTCTTCCATTTTGTCTGAGTCTCTGTCTTGGTTAGAGGTAGATACCTCTTCTTTGCCCCTTTCCTGGCATCTTGCTCAGCTTTTCCTTTTGATTTGCCAGTGGAGACAAAGTTTGCTTCCAACTCTAGTGCATTTGCCTAAGCATCATCCAAAGTAGCAGGCTTTCTTTCTCTGAGAGAGAATCTAAATTCTGAATCAAAGGCTGCTACAAAAACAACTTTAGCAGCAGTTTGATGGGGTTTCATATTAGCAGGGAGACTCAGATACAGTTTATTAAATCTCTTGATAAATTCTGACACTCCTTCATTGTGTCTTTTCTTCAGTGTATTGAACTCAATGAGACAATTTCCATGATCTTTCTTTTCTCCCCATTTCCTGAGAAAAGTGTCTTCCATGTTATCCCAAGTAGTAATAGAACGGCCAGCCAATGTTTTAAACCATTTTTGAGCTTCACCATCTAGAGATTGCACAAACAGTCTTAAAACCACATCTAGATGTTCAACATTAAAGTTCTCTGCAAAGGAGCAGAAAGTCTCAAGATGTTTTTGAGCATCAATCTCATTTTCTCCATTGAATCTGGGCAGGATCTTCAGATAATCTTGGGGCATATCATTCAGCACTTGGGGTAATTGCCAGGGGAGCATATTTTTTCATCAAAAAGGCCGGAACATTAGCCATTGGAGGAGGTGGAGGTAGTGCAATAGTTTGATGAGTAAGAGGAGGAAGAGGAGGAAGTGGAGTATGAATAATAATAGGAATATACTCAACTGCAGCTTGAGGGGTTGAGGGGAATAATGGTCTGTTAACAGCAGATACTTCAGTTACTTCCTTGACCTCTTCAACCTCAGGAGTAGGATGAAGACTGTTTTTATTTCCGATACCCTCTCGGGGTGGACTATCCGAATAATAATAATCAGTATCTCCCACAGTGGAGTCGGGAATTTGCAATTGAGAATCTTGAGAGGAGGAAGAAGGAAAATCTTCTATAGGCACTTCAGGAATTTGGGAACGGACTGATTTTCTTTCCCTCCAATTTCTTCTATATATAATCTAGTCAGGGTCAGACACTGAAGGTGTCTTTGGCTTAGACGAATCTGACCTTAGGTGTGGCTTACGAGAAGCCAGGACTGCAAATAGATTTATCAAATAACAAACGTGGAGTCGCCAAGGCGAGGGATCTACAACTCTCAACTCTCTATGCTCACCTACTTGAAGAGTGAATATGATTTTGTCGAGGCCCAGGGATTATGATTTTCTCAAATTCGTCCCCGGCAACGGCGCCAGAAAGATGTTGTAGCTCCTAGAGACAGCCTAGAGTTGTGATAGACCAGTGCCTAGGACATCTTAGCATAGCAAGGAGCATATAATATGATGTTTGAAGTTGTCAGCTTCAGCTCACATGCTATCTCCTGTAAACAGGGAAATAAAATAGAATGGGACCAAACTCTTAGAAACTGGCACAGGAAAGAGATACTGCAGAGGCAAGATGCAGAACTCTAATACAAAAGCAACAGACAATTCAGAGACAGTTTACTGCAAAGCGGGCCAATTCAGAAATACTTCACAGACATAAAGTATCAGAAGGTGTATGTAATGAAAGGAATGTTGAGAAGATACTAGTTAACATTGAGCTGATACCCAGATATACAATACCACCATGGATAGGCTTACCAATCTAAGAATCCATACATGATAATAGCATTTTAAAAGCACCCTCCCAAAACAACTAATATAGCAGAAACACGGTTTAGATGAGTAATGGAACAAAATATCATGCATGAGCCATATTTAAAGCACTTGACTGATCCGAGTATGGGCATCAACTAGGATGAATCCTTACCAGAAACCAGTGAGCCACTCGCATTCCAAAACATGATACAGGAAATATGGATGAGATGAAATGATATATTAAATAACATATAAAAGAGAGTTACAGACTGTGAAATACCAAAGACCAGAATCCTCTTTGACAGACAGAACTCCTCCTCACTGAGACCCTATGGGCTCTGAGCCTTCATACAAGAGTTTTACAAACTGTATACAAAAAGTCTTTCACTGCATAATTTTCTGATAAAAATCTGGAACCCTTACAATGTATTTCTTCATGGTTTTTATAGGAGAAACTAAAACCTAGCAAAAGAAGTTGGTGATGAACATTTAATTGTATCTTTAAAACAAAATGGTGGAGAAGAGCTCGCCCATACTGCTTGACGGCGCTGTGTTGTTTGTACTCTGTGGCCTGCTAACTGAAATAAATGCACTGGGTAGAAATCTCTCCCGGGACACGGTAAGGCAGTAAAATCACACAAATATCCGTCCTTGCCTGGGAAGAAAACTCTGTTGAAATGATACCTTGAGGGCATTGTTTTTTGTGTATAAATCTTCCGAATGATGTGCAGGATCTTCAATTTGGTACTCTGCTTCAAAAGGCTAGGACAAGGCCCTCAAAATATTCAGCTACCTGACTTTAATTCTTTGCTGAACACTGATATTCTTCATCTGCCCCATTAATATCTCCATCTGTGAAATCGGCGCCTTGAATGTCCCTGCAGGGTTTGACAAATTTGAACCCTGCCTCTTAAATTGGAGTCTTGTCGATTTGGCTTCCGGGGACTTTTTTCATAATTTTGCTCTGAAATTGGTCCTTTGATGTGTGTTCTATCACAGCAATTAAGACTGTGAGTCATAATAGTTCTCTGTCGTTGCACACCTGCAAAATCCACAAACTCGTTATAGAAAGCCATGCACGGGAAGGTGAACACAGTGGGGATAATGGCAAGGTTAATGGAAATGGTCGTGTAAACTGTGATATGGTGAAACAACATAGGATGGCGGAACAATGTAGCGGAGAAATAGTGGACGAGCTGGCCAGAGAAAAGCATTAAAATATAATGTATGAATGAAATATATAAATGGCGGAGGAAGAAATGCGATAACACGTGGGATGATGACGTGGAGGAACGGAATCAATGGCAGAGTATGCAGGTGATATGGACCGTTCGATCTCTGGGTGAAATCGACGATTAAAAACACACCGGAGGACAATAAGAGAGTGGGCCAGGGGCGCAATAGGCTTGGGTTAATGTTCGTGCAGCTTCGGGGTATGACGATCGTCAGATGGAGACCTTCAGATCAGACGGCTGACAGCGATATCGCTACGCGTCCTGGGTCGAACATTAATGCGCGATGGAGGGTGGTATTCGGGCCGTACGCGGGGACGCGTGGCGAGCGCTGAGTGGAATCGCTGGCCGAACGGGAATTACCGCCTACCTCCGAAAGGCGGTGCGATGAATACCGGGCAGTTTTTGAATAGTGGACGCGGGCGGGGACCACAAGGTAGGAGAGATGCGGCACGTTGATCTATGGTTTGATTGGACGGCCCAGAATGCGCCCGATATGCATTCGATAAGCGCCCGTTGGACTAGCGCCTGGTCTAGCGTCCAGGTTACGTGGGAAAAAGAACAGAGGGGCTAGGACCGAAGGAGCTATGCCTCAAGTATTTCAAATATGGGTTTTCAGCCATTTATAATGAGTTTTGGAGGTGGGAAATGGCAACAATAGGCATAAAAATGATTTTTCAAGTCTGCAAGAGGAAATTCGAAAGCTTTTATGCCATATTGCCCGTGAAAATCTTATTGGAAGATGATTATGATCAACAATCCCCTTGGCCTAAATTCCGCTCTCTGTAGCTGAAACACTTCTGAGTATTCTTAGCAAACCCTGCCCTAGAATCTCAGCTTAGCTTCAGTGCTCTACCTCTGTGTGTCTTTACAAATGACCCCAAGCCTTTCCTTTATACTTTTCTCATTGGGAAACCAACGGCCATGATCAAATCTTGAATCAATTGCTAAGATTAAAAGAAAACTTGATCTGTGTGACTTAAGACAATTTCACCACATGTTTAATTAATTTCACTTTAATTATTTAAGTTTCCTAAGTTTTAACTTAGGAAATACATTAAAATAATTAATTAATTTGATATCTCCTAAACCATATGAAATTTCCCAAATCAATTTATGGGTCTTGTAGATCAATTGTACTCTAGTCCTTCCTCAAAATTTGGGAGCTAGAGCACAACTGATTCTATCCCAAATACACAAAATCTCAACAGGAAAGTGTAACTAGGCTCGGTCTTCATATTGACTATGTAATTATGTATTTATGTAATGAAGAAGGCAAAGATAATCAAATGTATTTTTGTTATGCTTGCTTCATGGGTTTCATGAGTAAGGTTTTTATTATAGGTCAAAAGACTTCTTCTTGATGTCTTTTAGGGATTTTTCATCCTGTCATAAATGTACTAATTAAGAGTCATGTACATGAAGAGTCTAGACAAAGAAGTATGCTCCAATACTTTGTCATATAAGCTTGAAGATATAGCTCCATATAATGCTCAAGATCAACGTTGGATATCTCTAGACAGTCTATGAAGAAGTGGACAAGTTGGCCTACATACTCCTGGACAAGTTGGCCTACAAATAGTTGGAAGGGTCGGCCTAAAACAGAGGAAGAGTACACTATATAAAGAAAGCATCTGTGGCCCATTTAGGTAGAAAAGTGTGGATAAGTATGAGATAGAACAACGAGGAATAATCTGAGTTTTTCAGATAAGACTCAAGTGGAAGAAATTGCGGATGTCTCTGAGATACAACAGCATAAAGAAGTCTGAGTTCTTCGGTGATACAGATTGGAAGGAAGTGCAAAGAAGGATTGAATTAAAGTATGAATATATGACTGTGCAAGGTGCATTGAAATGCGAGATACATCATTGTGTTAAGGTACTTTGAAGTGCGAGATATATCACTGTGTTAAGGTGCATTGAAGTGCGAAATATATGGCTGTACAAGGACTGCAAATAAGTGCGGGTAAGGGACTACACTCAAGCATAAAGTAAGGTTTGCGTTCAAGTAAGACTGTGTTATAGTGCGGAATGTGTTAGTAAGACTGCATTCATATAGCCAGAGAAGAAAGAATATAAGTAGAGACCGAGATCTCTAGTGTTAGTGCTGAAAGGTGCAAGACAGTGCAGTACGGTGCAGAAAGAAGGATCAGCTCAAGGAGTCAACAAAGAAGCAGTGAAAAGGTATTGGAGGCATACACAGGTCAAGGGTTTGTGTCATGGTCATGTTACTTGTCAATTGAAAGTCTATAAGAAGAATTTTCTTGTGGGTTTTCCTCTCCAAGAGGGAGAGGTTTTGGCCCTGGCTTGAAAAGCCTAAATTTGTGTCTCTTGTGTTTTGGTAATTGACTTGATGAAAGACATAATAAGCTAAGAAGAGAAGACATAAGTGTATAAAGTAAGCTCACAAGTGATTATCAAGAAGAGAATTTGAATTAATCACCTCCCTACCTAATTCTCAACATGGTATCAGAGCTAACGTGCTTAACACAAGGGCTACTTGACAAGAAGACACTCAAAGAAGCAAGAATCAAAGTTTACATTGAAAAGGTCAAATTAGTTTGCAAAGAAGACCTTCAATCTCATTCATAAGATTCACTTATCAAGGAGATAATCTTTGCCATCAAAGATTCATATTAAAGTAACATCATCTTTTTGAAGACATCCTTTATCATCAAAGATCCAAGATCACCTACATTGGAGAATTCAATCTAAGAGGAAGTTCCTAATTTCATCTTCATCATCATCAAGGAAGTTGTTGGAAGTCACCCTACTCAAGTAAGTATCTATGACCTTATCTAAATCTGTCAAAATGAATTATTGTAAAGAGAGCAACAAATTGGTTGGGTCATCAAACTTTAGTGCATGGAAGAAGATGACAGATTTGAATTTAATTGAAGACGAAGTTATGGGCTACATCGAAGGATTTACAATTCAACCCTCAAAAGAAGATGCTCTAGCTCATGCCAAATACATGAAAGGAGAAATCAGAGCCCAGAGGATTCTCATAGAATCAATTAAGGACTCACTCATACCCTATGTATCAAAACTGAAAACTGCAAAAGAAATATATGAGAAACTGATGGAGCTATTCTCTGTGGGTACTGCAGGAGAAGCAATATCTCTAAGACAAGAACTATACAAAATGAAATTGTCAAGAGAGGAAGGAATCACTTCATATTTTATGAGGATTTCTGCAAAAAGAGACCAACTGCAGGAATTGGGAGAAGTAATGTCTGATAGTGAGATGACTACAGTGGTGTTGAATGTTCTACCGGAAGAATGGGGAAACTTCACTTCAAGCTTATACGGGAAGAAAGAAGCAACACCATTCCACGATCTATGGTCTCTATGTAAAATAGAGGAAACAAGATTGAAAGCCAAAGCTGATACAGGAACAAGTGAAGGGAAACAAGTCTTTGCAGCCATGTCCAGGAAGAAAAGAAGATTTGGAAAATTTGGTCCTCAGAATAAAAGAAGAAATATGGACGAAGTACGATGCTTTGGATGTAATGAACTTGGGCATTATAAAAGGGATTTTCCTAAATCTGGGAAGGACAAGAGGAAAAAGGAAGAAGCCCATGTCACAGACTCACAGATGAAAGGAAAGAACCTGATGCAAAGAAATCTAATAAAGAAGAAGCGAAAGATCTCTATTATGATTGAGATCATCTTTCTCTTTCAGTGATTTCTGTTGGTTGTAAAATAGTATGATAGGAAGCAATGTATATTAATATCATCATGATAGAAGCATGGAAGAAGCACTTGGAGAAGTAGCTCTTGGAAACCTCCTTGATAACAACATTGATGGAAGGCAGTCATCAAGATCAAGGGTCATCATTCAATAAATATAGAAACAGTTGCTGTCAATTTCTAATGGAGTTCTCTATGGATTCACTGGTTAGATTGAAAGCAAAAGGTTTCATCGAGAATTCTATGTTACAGAATTCTGGGATTAGGATATGATGACATATTGATGAAGCAAGTCAAAGGGATGAAGTTCTCCATTCTAGTAAAATTGTTGCAGGATGACTCAAAAGAAAAAGGATGAGGTACTGGATGCTATAAAGTCATGTCATGTGGTTGCGGGTGATGAACTTCTATCTTTAGAAGTATTATCTATGGAAGGAAGATCTCTTCTGGTGCATAGGTTGCCACTAACAAATGAAATTAAATATGTCCTCATATGGAATATGAGGTGGTTGTATGGAAACAAGGAACTGGATACTGGAAGTTCCTGAGAATAAAGTTGTGTGGAGAAAGCAAGGAAGAGATCATGAAGTGCAACCATGTCAAGAGGCAGTTATCATCCGAAAACCAAGAAGCTGTGACTAGGAGATCTCCTGGGAAGCTATGTGGACTCTGATAGAAGTATGGTAAAGTAGAAGACTCTTGACAAAACATATATTTAGGAGATGTGTCAATCTGAATAGAGGGTGTCGATGCCTACAGGAAGATGTCATGGTGAAAGATCATCACTGAGGTAACTTTTGATTTAAAAGTTCATATGTATACGTTTATCTGGATGAATTTATGCAGGGTTTCCAATCATGTGAAAGGATGTAAGATCCTTGAAGAGATGGCTCGAAGGAAAGCAGCATGGCATAAAGGTGGACCAGATGAGGAAAACCGGTGAATCACTTTTTGATAGTTGACATGACTCGTGGATGAAAGTGATGGATGATTCGTGCCCTATGAAGCCAAAAGTTGAAGACTCCTCAATATCGAAATCCATGACATCGAGGGGAGGAATTCTTCATGAGCAGCTGGGTGTCTCACCATTATTGCTGCAGGTCCCTGGTTGAGAGGGAGCCTGGTGGTAAGTTTCTTGCTTGGAAGAAACTTGAAGTATGTCCTTCCTGAGTAAAGAGGGAGTGATGTATATGATTCTCTAATTCATGTGTCATGCACTAGAGTAGGACTAACAGCGATAAGTCTTAGTGAGGGACATGAGGAGAGAATGGATAGACACATCATTCTGGTCCTCACCTGGGAAAACAGAATGGAGGATTGGGTAATCATCTGGCATCCGATACTCTTTGAGGATGAGATAGGGCATTCAAGATAAGAGTAGTCGGGAACTGATATTCTTTGAGGGTTGGCTACCCAAGAGAAGAATATTCCAAGAAGGTCATACTCTGGAAACACCTAGGTGGAGTATGTACCTTGGAGAGACAATGACTATGGTGCCTATAAGTCATGTGTCTCGCTAGCATTGTAGCCCATTGTCTCGTTGAGACATGGGGCTATTAGTCAAGGCCTTGCACTAGGACAATGCTGGTTGATATGATGCTATACATATGCGATTACCAATCTGATTCTTCTTATGAGATTCTTCAGATTGAAAGTGATCATGTATCGTTATGAATACCTCCCTAGTTAAGGGGGAGTGTTGGAAAGTGTAACTAGGCTCGGTCTTCATATCGACTATGCAATTATGTATTTATGTAATGAAGAAGGCAAATATAATAAAATGTATTTTATGCTTGCTTCATGGGTTTCATGAACAAGGTTTTTATTATAAGTCAAAAGACTTCTCCTTGATGTCTTTTAGGGATTTGTCATCGTGTCATAAATGTACTAATTAAGAGTCATGTCTATGAAGAGTCTAGACAAAGAAGTATGCTCCAATACCTTGTCATATAAGCTTGAAGATATAGCTCCATATAATGCTCAAGACCAGCATTGGATATCTCTTCTAGACAGTCTATGAAGCAGTGGACAATCGGCCTACATACTCCTGGACAAGTCGGCCTACAAACAGTTGAAAGGGTCGGCCTAAAACAGAGGAAGAGTACACTATATAAAGAAAGGATCTGCGGCTCATTTAGGCAGAAAAGTGTGGATAAGTCTGAGATAGAACAGCGAGGAATAATCTGAGTTTTTCAGATAAGATTCAAGTGGAAGAAATTGCGGATGTCTCTGACATACAACAGCGTGAAGAAGTCTGAGTTCTTCGGTGATACAGATTGGAAGAAAGTGAGAAGAAGGGTTGAATTAAAGTATGAATATGACTGTGCAAGATGCATTGAAGTGCGAGATACATCACTGTGTTAAGGTGCTTTGAAGTGCGAATTATATCACTGTGTTAAGGTGCATTGAAGTGCGAAATATATGACTGTACAAGGACTGCAGATAAGTGCGGATAAGGGACTGCACTCAAGCATAAAGTAAGGTCTGCGTTCAAGTAAGACTGTGTTATAGTGCGGATTCAGGTCTGCATTCATATAGCCGGAGAAGAAAGAATATAAGTAGAGACCGAGATCTCTAGTGTTAGTGCTGAAAGCTGCAAGACAATGCAGTACGGTGCAGAAAGAAGGATCAGCTCAAAGAGTCAATGAAGAAGCAATGACAAGGAATTGGAGGCATACATAGGTCAAGGGTCTGTGTCATGGTCATGATACTTGTAAATTGAAAGTCTATAAGAAGAATTTCTTGTGGGTTTTCCTCTCCAAGAGGGAGGGGTTTTGGCCCTGGCTTGAAAAGCCTAAATCTGTGTCTCTTGTGTTTTGGTAATTGACTTGATGAAAGACATAATAAGCTAAGAAGAGAAGACATAAGTATACAAAGTAAGCTCACAAGTAATTATCAAAAAGAGAATTTGAATTAATCACCACCCTTCCTAATTCTCAACATATTCATCAATGGGGTTGATCTAAAATATAAATGACAACAGCAAACAATGGACAATATTTCAATTCACTTCAACCCCAATCCACTAGGCAATTCAGCAGTAAGAATACCAAACTTATGTCAACAAGTTCCAGCCCTTGGGGCACACTTTCCAAACATAAAATCAGATTTTGAATAACTGCAACTAATGCAGATATACAACAGTAAATCTGCCCTATTATCTCCTATATTAATGCTAAATGATTTAACAATTTCAACCTTCACTTACATCATATCAGCGTGACACACTAGTGTACTAAATTACCAAACCAAGAAGATAATGAATGTTAAATTCAAATCTACAATTAATATTGGATAGCTAGAAACTCCATATATATGTATAAAGATGAAGCATATGTACATACCATAGCCTCATCCACATGCTAGTAGAATCCTCTAGCTCTCTAAACCCCTATCTAAGGAAAACCATGAAAAGCCCTAGCTCCACCAAAGATCCTCCCCAAACTAGTATCACACTAGCAAGACTACTGGCTCCAAGAAAGATGTCTCCTCTCTTCTCTTCAACAAGCACCACCTAAGGTTTAACCACAAAACCCTAATCTCCAAATTTCCAATGGATGAAAATCTAACCTTGGTGCCCCTATTCAAGAGCACGAAAAAGGAAGTAATCTAGACAAGGGAAGATGAAGTGTTCCTCACTCTCAACCTTACAAAGATGGAACAGTTGGCAAATCCTGTTTGATCAACTAATCTGGTGATCCGCCTCAATCCATAGCCTATAAAGTCCAACTCTAAACCATAGTTTTAAAATTTAGACTCAGACTTCGACTTGGGTATTGACTTAGTTGGATTAACTCAGAATCAATGACTCAGTTTTCAAAAAAATATATAAAATAGATAATTTTAAAAGGAGAAAAAATATGTTTAAGATTCTAAACCATTGGAGGCAAAATATGTAAAGTTTGTTCATCTATCGCATGTGATCTTAATCTGTGTGTCAAGAATCCATCTAAATTTCTGAGACCTGTTTTCTTCAACATGCATAAGAAGGTGGCACAACATTATCACCAAGCTGCAATTGACCTTGCATGCGAATTTACAAATATAGTATTTTCAAATATATATTATCTCTTGAGGAGTTGCAACTTCAAAATTATGAGGGTTACTATGAACAGAATCGCAGATTAATTAGAACAAAGTACTTCTGGCAGAAATTACAATATATTTATGGGAGAAATTGTATGTTTAGTTTCTTAATATGCTAATCATAGTAGGTTGAAGTACATCAAGAAATTAGGGAAATCTGTAATATATTTAATATTATCTAAATCTAATAATTACAAAAAAGAATGCAGTATATAGTCTGAAATAAACCATTGCAGAAATGTGAATTCATCTGCCTGTACATGTGACCTTATATCTGAAAAAGAACAAGGTATTAGATAAATGTTGTAAATGATTATTCATCTTACCTCATGATAATCATGATAAGATGGGTGTCTTCTAGGATGTGCGGAATCCTTTTGCATGTTGATAAGTTTGTTGAGAATTTGGAGGGCTGGAGATTAATTCAAATTCTCTTCTTGATAATCACTTGTGAGCTTACTTGGATTACTTATGTCTTCTCTTCTTTAGCTTATTTAATCCTTCATCAAGTCAATTATCAAAATACATGAGACACACAAATTAGGCTCCTAGAGCCAGGGCAAAACCTCTCCCTCTTGGAGAGGAAAACCCACTAGAAATTCTTCGTATAGATCTTCAAATGACAAGTACCATGACCCAGACTTAGACCCTTGACCTATATATGCATCCAAGACCTTGTTATTTCTTCTTTGTCAATATTCAACGCTGATTTTCTTTCTTGCACCAATCTGTACTGTCTTGCACCAATACAAGAGAACTCGCCAAGCCACTCGGGACTTATTTTATTCTTGAAGTTACTTCACTGTATATGCATATCAGAACGTTATATACACCCGCACTTCAGGAACCCTGATCCGAATACCAGAATTGACTTTGACCTTGAGTGTTCTCTATCATGCAACCTTCTATTCATTATCTGCACTTGAATGCTTACTGAACATCGCACTTCAAACATTAATTCAATCTGCACTCTAATACTTTCTGAACTTCGCACTGTAGTACACTCCAGAAATCCGTACTTTCCTTGCACAAGACAGTCCGCAATATAATTCAGACTTATCCACAAATTTTCTTCAGGGGAATCCACAATGTATACTCTGTAATAATCTCAGGAAATCTGCACTGTTTTCAATTCAGAGAATCCGCAATTAATGATTGAGTGATCCACACTTTCTGCTCGGGACAGTCCGCAATATTTTCTTAAACCATCTGCAATCTGCCTCAAGTTGGAGTGATCCGCATTCTGCCTTAGAGTGATCCGCATTTCTTCCTTAGAGTGATCCGCATTTCTTGTTCTGTTATCCGCATATTACTTCAGAGAGATGACTGAAACTTGTGTGTGTGAATGGACCGCAGAACAGTGATATTTATAGGGACAGATCCACTGTCTTGAGGCCGACCATACCTTTAGTTTTTAGGTCGACTTGACACATCATTTAAACTTGTCTTCCAGCGTTTGAGTGAGGGCTAAATAGAGCCATTCTTCCACAAGGTCTTGGAGCATTTAATGACGACTAGGTTATTCATATACATGACTCTTAAATACACTTATAAATAGAAGACAAACCCTAAATAGACATCAAGAAGAAGTCTATTAACCTAAGATAAAATCTTGCTCATGATACCCATGAAGCAAGTACAACAAATATACATTTTATTATCTTTGTTTTCTTATTTACATAAAATACATAATTACATAGTCAATATGAAGACCGACCTAGTTACACTTTTCAACACTCCCTCTTAACTAGGGAGGTATTCATACAGGTACATGGTCACTTTCAAACTGAAGAATTTCATAACAAGAATCGGATTGATAATCGCATCTGTATAGCATCATATCAACCAGCATTTTCCTAGTGCAAGGCATTGACTAACAGCCCCATCTCTCAACGAGACTATGGGCTACAATGTTGGTGAGACACATGACTTATAGACACCATAGTCATTGCCTCTCCAAGGTACATACTCCACCCAGGTGTTCCCAAAGTATGACCTTCTTGGACTATTCTTCTCTTGGGTAGCCAGCCCTCAAAGAATATCAGCCCTTGACTACTCTTATCTTGAATGCCCTATCTCATTCTCAAAGAGTATCGAATGCCAAATGATTACGCAATCCTCCATTCTGTCTTCAAGGTGAAGACTAGAATGATGTGTTTATCCATTCTCTCCTCGTGGCCTTCACTAAGACTTGCGACTGTTAGTCCTAGTCTAGTGCATGACATATGTATTAGAGAATCACATATGTCACTCCCTCTCAACTCAGGAAGGACATACTTCAAGTTTCTTCCAAGTAAGAAACTTACCACCAGGCTCCCTCTCAACCACGGTCCTGCAGCAGCAATCCAGCTACTCATGAAGAATTCTTCCCCTCAATGTCATGGATTTCGATATTGAGGAGTCTTCAACTTTTGGCTTCATAGGGCACAGATCATCCATCAATTTCAGTCACGAGTCATGTCCACTATCAGAAAGTGACTCATCGGTCTTTCTCATCTGGTCCACCCTTATGCCATGTTGCTTTTCTTCGAATTATCTCCAAGTATCATAAATCCTTTCTCATGATAAGCAACCCTGTACAAATTCATCCAGATAAACATATACATATGAACTTTTAAAACAAAAGTTACCTCAGTGATGATCTTTCACCATGACATCTTCATGTATGCATCGGCATCCTTTATTCAGATTGACACATCTCCTAATGATATGTTTTGTCAAGGGTCTTCTTCTTTACCAGAGTTCTGTCAGAGTCTACATATCCTTGCAGGAGATTTCCTAGTCACATCTTCTTGGCTTCCGAATGATAATTGCCTCTTGACATGGTTGCATTTCATGATCTCTTCCTTTCTGCACATTCTTCATTCCCAGGAACTTACACATTTTCCAGTTCCTCGTTCATATACAGCCACCTCATATTCCATGAGGATATATATATATTATGTTATCTGTTAGTGCACCGAGAGATCTTCCTTCATAGATCATACTTCTAAATATAGAAGTCTATTACCTGCAACCATATGACATGACTTCACAACATCCAGTGTTAGCATATAAATATATACATACCTCATACCTTTTTCATTTAAGTCATCCTTCAGCAGTTTTACTAGAACGAAGAGCATATAAATATATACATACCTCATACCTTTTTCATTTAAGTCATCCTTCAGCAGTTTTACTAGAATGAAGAGCTTCATTCCCTTGGCCTACTCCATCAATATGTCATCACATCCCAGAATTTTGTTTTTCATGATGACCCTTGATCTTGATGACTGCATTCCATCAGTATTCTTATCAGAGAGGTTTTCCAGGAGTTGTTTTACCAAGAACTCCTACCATGCTTTGATCAGGATGATGCACTGCTTCCTATCATACAACCAACATAAATCACTTAAAGGAGAAGATGATCTCTATCATAGTGAAGATCCCTCGCTTCTTCTTTCTTAGATTTATTTGCATCAGGTTCTTCCCTCATTTCTGAGACATGGGCTTCTTCCCCATTTCTCTTGTCCTTTTCAGATTTAGGACAATCTCTTTTATTATGCCCAAGTTCATTAACATCCAAAGCATCATATTTTGTCCATATTTCTTCTTTTATTCTGAGGCCCAAATTTACCAAATATTCCTTTCCCTTTCTTCCTGAATACTGTTGCAAAGGCTAGATTCCCTTCACTTGATCCTGTATCATCTTTGGCTTTCAATCTTGTTTCCTCTATTTACATAGAGACAATAAATCGTGGAATGGTGTGGCTTCTTTCTTCCTGTATAAACCTGAAGTGAAGTTTCCCTATTCTTCTGGTAGAGCATTCAACACCACTGTAGCTATCTCAGTGTCAGACATTACTTCTCCCAGTTCCTGCAGTTGATCTCATATTTCTTCTCCTGCAGTACTCATAGAGAATAGCTCCACCAATTTCTCGTATATTCCTTTTGATGATTTTAGATTTGATACATCGGAGATGAGAGAGTCTTTTATGGATTCTTTAAGTATTCTTTGGGCTCTTATATCTCCCTTCCTGTATTTGGCATGACTTCATTGTCCTTGTCTTCCATGCAGGAAAGTTTGAAACCCTAACCAATTTGTTGCCTTTTTTTGCAAAGAAAACATTTTGATAGATTCATATGAAGTCATAGAGATACTTACTTGAGTGGATGTCTTTCTTCTTCTATCAGCTTCCTTGTTGAAGATGATGGCAGGAACTCCCTCTTAGATTGATTTCAAAGTAGGTGATCTTGGATCCTTGATGATCAAGGATTACTTCAGAATGAAGATATCTTCAATAGTGTTGAGTGATGCTTAATGATGTGTCTTCCAATAATGTCTTCAATATGAAGCATCATTGATGTCAAATATTATCTCCTCGATGTGTGGATTTTTTTAATGGCTAGAGGATTTTCTTACAAACTGATATGACCTTTCAATGTAGACTTTGACTTTTGCTTTGATGCTTTCTAGAAGACAGAATTTTGAACTTTGAGTGTCTTCTTGTCAAATAGCCCTTTGTCTTTAGTACCTTAGCTCTGATACCATGTTGAGAATTTGCACGGCTAGAGATTAATTCAAATTCTCTTCTTGATAATTACTTGTGAGCTTACTTGGATTACTTATGTCTTCTCTTCTTTAGCTTATTTAATATTTCATCAAGTCAATTATCAAAATACACAAGACACACAAATTAGGCTCCTAGAGCCAGGGCAAAACCTCTCCCTCTTGGAGAGGCAAACCCACAAGAAATTATTCTTATAGATCTTCAAATGACAAGTACCATGACCCAGACTTAGACCCTTGACCTATATATGCATCTAAGACCTTGTTATTTCTTCTTTGTCAATCTTCAACACTAACTTTTCTTTCTTGCACCAATCTATACTGTCTTGCACGAACACAAGAGAACTCGCCAAGTCGCTCAGGACTTACTTTCTTCTTGAAGTTACTTCACTGTATATGTATATCAGAACGTTATATACACTCGCACTTCATGAACCCTGATCCGAATACCAAAATTAACTTTGACCTTGAGTGTTCTCTATCATGCAACCTTCTATTCATTATCTGCACTTGAATGCTTACAGAACATCGCACTTCAAACATTAATTAAATCCACACTCTAATACTTTTTTAACTTCGCATTGTAGTACACTCCACAAATATGTACTTTCCTTGCACAAGACAGTCCGCAATATACTTCAGACTTATCCGCAAACTTTATTCAAAGGAATCCGCAATGTATACTCTGTAATAATCTCAGGAAATCTGCATTGTTTTCAATTCAAAGAATCCACAATTAATGATTGAGTGATCTGCACTTTCTGCTCGGGACAGTCCGCAATATTTTCTTAAACCATCCGCAATCTGCCTCAGATTGGAGTGATCCGCATTCGGCATTGAAGTGATCCGCATTTCTTCCTTAGAGTGATCCGCATTTTGCCTTAGAGTGATCCGCATTTCTTGTTCTGTTATCCGCATATTACTTCAGAGAGATGACCGAAACTTGTGTGTGTGAATGGACCGCAAAACAGTGATATTTATAGGGATAGATCCATTGTCTTGAGGCCAACCATACCTTTAGTTTGTAAGCCGACTTTACACATCATTTAAACTTGTCTTCCAGCGTTTGAGTGAGGGTTGGTTAGATCCATTCTTCCACAAGGTCTTGGAGCATTTAATGACAACTAGGTTCTTCATATACATGACTCTTAAATACACTTATAAACAGAAGACAAACCCTAAATAGACATCAAGAAGAAGTCTATTAACCTAAGATAAAATCTTGCTCATGAAACCCATGAAGCAAGTACAAATATACATTTTATTATCTTTGTCTTCTTCTTTACATAAAATACATAATTACATAGTCAAAATGAAGACCGACCTAGTTACACTTTTCAACAAAGTTCATGTCATAAACCAACACCCTTGTATTGTAGACAAACCAGTTTGCGCTGGTCTGTGAGCTGGTTTAGCTAGTTTAGTATGGACTCAGTCGATTCGGACTAGTTTCGGCCAATTTAGTACCAAACCAGTCCAAACCATTCTGTTGGTCTGACTTGTTGGCTGAGTTGACTTGGTAAGCCATCCGCTTGGCCAGTTTGACCAGTTTTGAATTGGGTCAGGCCAAACTTGGAAACTATGCTCTAAGTTGGCCCAAGAGTATTTGAAGAGTGTGCATCCAATGGAAAAGTGTATGATGGGGTGGAATAATAAGTCCATCCAAATTGCATGTAAATATCATCGTTGATGATTATGTTCATATCCTATCGTGTAGATAATAGGTGTCCAACTGCATCAAGAGAATATTTGAATAGAAAATTCAATCAATCGTAATGTCAACAAATGTTACAAGACCTGAGATCCCAAGGGCCGACATACCAACATCAAGAATGAACCAAAGAACTAATGGATGCAAGGAACTCCAGTGAACAACAAGCCAAGTAAGGATACCCATCCCATCATTTTGTTGTATTGGAGAAATCCAAAGACAATGCAAGAGTAAGACGAGGCCAAACTCTCAAGGAAAAAGGAGCAGGCACCAAACTCCGTAGGAAGGATGGGTTGGGGACTACCTGCTTGCACCTGATGATAGGCAAATGAGGTTGATCTATAGTCTCTCTACTAAAGACCAATCGAACTCTAGTAAACTAGGTCCCCACACCTCAAAGCCGTATAAAACTATGGATTGAACAAGAGTATTCATGAGCGAAATCTTGGACGATATGTCCTAAAAATGGTTTCGAAGACACTACCTCTCAAGGGCTAGGGAACCATAGCCCTTGTTGACTCGAAGAGATATCATGTACAAAGAAGACAACCGAAGAGAGATATTAGAACACTCTTTTCACAACATATTTCAAAGGGTTTCCTCATGAAACCCTAGCACTCCATCTCTAAACACAAGATGTACTATTTCAATGAAAATTTCCTTCCTCTATATATATGAAAGATAAGGGAGGCCAATAATACATAACTGGGCATAAACCCTTACAAGCAACTTACTACAAGAAAGTAGGTCGACACTCCAAGTGTGCACATATCAAACTACAAGTTGATGTCACTACAGAAGATGTTTCCGCACTCCACTACGAGCCCAAGTGGATTCCACCACTCCACCACTCCAGCCCTCCAAGACCACTACACCTACATGATCATTGTTGTGACCCAAGCATCCCCAAATTGACGCCAAGACTCCATAAGCATCCAAGCAACCCAATGCCATCTAGGGTTCAACATTCCGCTCTAGAATGTGCAAGTAACCCTACCTTGTACTTTGTTCCTTAGAGGTTCTCACTTTAGATTCTACCTCAGGTCATGCATGACGTTAGTTTGCAAAGGCATCTCAACTTCTCCTATCGATGACTATCTCCCTAGAGCACTTCCCCTCATTCAGATTCTCCCTTGATGCATCAATCCATCTCTTTTCGATTAGATACACAGTAAATCAGGCTATTAGAGAGGATATCTACAGATCGTACGTTCAAGTCACCTAGACCTCACCTCCGACAAGCTTGAACTCGAAGATGTCTTACTTAGAGCACTTTATTGAGTTGTAGGATGGCATCACTGTCTATCCCTCTTATCCGTGCAAAAATTGGATGTACTCACTCAAGATACCTTTGGAATAGCTCCAAGTCAACTCTCATCAAATCCAGATAGAGACAAATGTGAAAATTTCAATCTTGAAATTCTACTGCAGTGATAGATTTATTTCTCCTACTTATTTTCACGATAAGTTATTTACAGAATTCTTCCAGTAAATTTTGAAATAAACACTACTGCAGTAATCACTCAAGTATAATCACAGAACAGTAAAATGCAAGCACAAGAATCAATCACAAGGACACAATTATTTTTGGACAATTGTCCCCAGAAAAACCCAATGTGGGAAAACCGGTGCAGCAAATGAGGGTTTATATATTAATCTTTAGCAATAAATTCTTTACAAGGAAAGACTGGCAGACTAACTGAGAAACTTCATGAGAAAACACTTGAGATAAATTCTCATCAACCCTCTGGAGAATTCCCGACACTTGGGGGTCTCACTGCCCCTCTCTGCATCACTTCTACGTGTCTCTTTGCGCAGAACCTGCGTGAGACTGCATCACCCTGCATGAGATCTCTGCACTGCTGCTCTGTGCTGCCCTCTCCAACCCTCTGCCTCCTTCTTCCCTCGAGCCCTGACACTGTTGATGCCCTCTGCTTCCTCTGCCCTACAACTCTCCCTCTGAAATTGAATTATATTCCTTCAAAATCGACTTCCTTTGGGTTACTGAGTGTATGCACGGCTTATCTACCAAATGGCCCTCAAGTCTTCTTTTATAATCTTTCATTGACAAATCAACGGCCCAGATTAGAAGTCTAATCAATGGCTAAGATTGAATCTTGACTTGATCTTCGTTCTCTAGAAGATTCACACTCTGTTTTATTAATACCCATTAAATATTTAATTTCCTTAAGTTTAGACTTAGGGTCCTCATTAAAATAATTCATTATTTTAATAAAACATAAACTTAGTGGAATTTCCACGAACAATTTCTGGGTTCTTTAGAATGTTGGTGTCCAAGCCTGTAATATCCCAATTTGGGAACAAACAGTAATATAAAGCATGCAAAAGACTACAACTACAGCAAATGGAAAATGACCATAAAAAACACCATGATAGAGACAAAAATATCTAAGCCATTTTGTTAAATCTCTAATGGAAAAAAGGTACAAGGAGGTGCTTAGAAATATGGCACGTTGGACTGCACAAGGCAGGCTGATATGACCCCTCAACCCTACTCAGAAATCTCTGCTACCCTGCTGCACTGCGTGGCTCCTCCTCTACGTTGCCCTGGCTGAATTGTTGCTGCTAGTTGAAAAGGGACTACGTGTTGAGGCTGCTATGTTGCTTAGAAAATTCTTGGAATTAGACATCGAACTCTCCTCAACAAACCCAGAAAAACCCGCGAAGGGTTTCTAGAAATCCTAACCCTGGAAATTCACCCTTTTGGGCTTGGCACGTTGTTCTGTTGGGCACTCTGGTTTTCTGGTTGAACTGCTGGGAGAAGCTACTTGAAATCTGCCCAAGAACCCTGCTAGGAATGGGGTAACCTCCTCTCAAACTCTCAGCTGCAATCTACTCTTCCTTCTTGTCTCTCAAGGTTGCTCCTCACTAGACTGCGTAATTCTCCTGCTACCTACGTGGCCTCTATGCTGTCTTGGAGGGACTGTGTATGCCTAAATGTGTGTCTGTGGTTCCTCTCTCGAAACTGGATGAGACTACTCTCCTAAGCGGGCACTCGAAGTCCCCCGAGGATGAGGATGAGATCTCCACTCAGAAATTTTTGTGCTAAACAACACGGGCAAACTCGACTAAACAGCTCAAGCGTGCTTTCAATCTATCAGACAGAAAAATCAGTGGATGAATGAATGAGGAATGAGTTGCTCTCATCCTCTTTTACCTAGCTGAGCCCCAAATTTCCCTTGGGCCCCACTGGGTTGCACTGCCACCTCTACCAACCAATCACTGCCCTGCTGCCTCTCCCATGTTGTCACTGCGCTACCTACGCTACTGCCTCTCCCACGTTGCCACTGGGACGCTGTCTACTTTATGTGGCTGGCCTCATGGGCCCCACTCCAACTCTAATATTTGTCTTTGAGACTTTAGGAGAGTGAACTGACTTTATAGTTTATTTGTGGGTCCCCTCACCCACTTTATTTCCTGTTAACGTTAGAAAAGGAAAAATTTGACAAAAATTAATATTCCAAGTAGTTGACCGCTAATTTGGAATATTACAGTCCTCCCCGCCAAAACGTTGCTTGTCCTCAAGCAACTGTAGAGATGGATGTTGCAGGATCTTCTCCCCCTCCCAAGTGGAATTCTCATCTGAAAGGTTCCTCCACCTAATCAGATACTCTTTGACTACCTTGTTCCTCAACTGTCTCTCCCGAGTGTCTAGGATGGCCTCCGACTGTAGCACCAAATGCCTCTCATCATCAGTAGGTGGGAGCTCCATGGTTGCAGTCCCCTGCTGTCCCAAAGCTTTCTTCAGGCATGAGACATGGAAAATGTTGTGAATTTGAGTCCCTGATGGCAACTCCAGCTCATATGCCACCTCTCCAACCCGCCGAATCACTCTGTATGGCCCATAGAAACACAGTTTGAGCTTTTCAGCTCCTTTCTACTTCAGTGTGGACTGCTTGTAAGGCTAAAGACAGAGCTATACCAAGTCATCCACCTCGAATTGCCTCTCCACGCGGCCTCTATCTGCGTACAACTTCTGCTGGTTTTGAGTTGTGGCTAAGTTATCCTTGAGAGCCCAAAGTATGTCTTGGCTCTCTTGGATCCAGTCTTTGGCCCTAGGGGCCTTGCTAGCTCCAAACATCACATCAGCAAAAGTCAGAACATTATAAGTGTACAAAGCATAGAATGGAGACATATTGATCGACATGTGGAATGTTGTATTGTAGCAGTACTCCCCCAAATGAAGCCAGCGTAGCCAAGCCTTCTATTGCCCCGTGACATAGTTCCTCAAGTAGCCTTCCAAGCACTTGTTCAATATCCCGGTTTGCCCATCTGTCTGTGGGTGATAGCTAGTGTTCGGTGTTAACTCTGCTCCCACCAAACGAAACAGCTCCTGCCAAAAGCCTCCCATGAACCGGTTGTCCCTGTCACTGACTATGGTCTTTGGAAGACCATGGAGTCTGAAGATATCCCGAAAAAATAGCTCAGCCACTTGCGAAGCAGTGTACCGAGCTGAAATGGCGAAGAAGTGAGCATACTTCGTCAATTAGTCAACCACCACGAAAATGCAATCCTTGCCCTGCACCATGGGCAATCCAGTGATGAAGTCCATGGAGATGCTTTCCCATTTCCCCTCTGGGAAGGGAAGCAGTTGTAACAAACCTGCCAGATGGTTCAGCTCCCCCTTATTCCACTGGAAAACTACGCACTCTCGGACATGTTGGAGTACGTCCTCCTTGAGGCCCTTCAAAGAGAACCTCTCCCTGTTGGCTCTGTACGTCTTGGTGAATCCCTGGTGGCTGGAAAGCGGTGAGTCATGGGTTGCGTGCAAAATCTTCTCCCTTAGCTAGGAGTTGCCTACCAAAAAGATCTGGTCACAATAATAGATGACCTCATCCATCACCCTGTACCGGTCATCCGTCACCTGCCCATCCAATATCTTGCATGCAAACTGGTCTTTGGAGTACTCCACCAAAAGTTGGGCCCTCCAATCTGCGTCAATGCTAATCAAGGACAGCATTGCAGGTCTCCGGGACAACGCATCTGCTACCACATTGTTCTTCCCTTTGACATACACGATGTCAAAATCATACGCCTGGATCTTACTGACCCATTTTTGCTACCTCTCCTATAGTTGTTTATGCTCAAGGAAGAATCTAAGGCTGTTGTGGTTGGTCGTCACCCGAAACCTGTTCCACACAAGATACTGCCGGAACTTGGCCAATGCATGCATGATGGCCAGCATCTCTTTGTCATAGATGGGGTACAGCTTCTCATGCGGCAGTAGCTTCCGACTCTCGAAAGCTATGGGATGCCTCCCTGCATCAATACTGCACCTACCCCCTCTCCTGAAGCATCACACTCCAGCACAAATGGTTGCGTGAATTCGGGTAGTGCCAATACTGGACAGTTGCTCATCACCTCCTTGAGCTTGAAAAAGGCCCTTTGCGCAATATCTGTCCAGCTGAAAGCCCCCTTTTTGGTGAGGTTTGTGAGGGGTGCTACAAGCTATGAAAACATCTTGACGAACTTTCGATAGTAGGTGCAAATACCCACAAACCCTTGGAGTTTCATCACATTCTTCGGTTTTGGCCAATCCCGGATGGCCCTGATCTTATCCTCGTGGACTCTCACTCCGTCCACCCCAATAATATGCCCCAAGTAGAGCATCTCTATCAGCCCAAATTCGCACTTGGACAGCTTGGCATAGAAATGTTGCTCCTCCAAGATACGCAGTACAGCCTCTATGTGCTACAAATGCTCCTCCCATGTGCGGTTGTAAATGAGAATGTTGTCAAAAAACACTAGCACAAACTTCCTCAACTGACCATGGAAGATGTGGTTCATGCAAGACTGGAATGTAATTAGAGCATTGGTCAGTCCAAAGGGCATCACCAAAAACTCAAAATGGCAATAGTGACAGCGAAACGCACTCTTGGGTGTGAAAATTTACAACCAGTTGCAGTGATAGATTTATTTCTCCTACTTATTATTTCAATAAGTTATTATTCAGAAATCTTCCAGCAAATATCGAAATAAATACTACTGCAACATTCACAATTATATATGCAGAGAAATAAACAGTAGAGAACATAAGCACAAGAATCAATCACATGTACACAGTTATTTTTGGACAATTCTCCCCGGAAAAACCCAATGTGGGAAAACCGGTGTAGCAAATGAGGGTTTTATTAATTCTTCAGCAAATGATATCTTTACAGAGAAAATATTCGGCAGAAATTCTAAACCACCTGAGATTGAATACCCAGCTTACTCGGACAAATTTTTGATACCCAGATCAACTCTTGCAAGCCCCTGCGTCAGTCTGTGTGATTCTCTGCGCAGTCCCAGCGTTGGACTGCGTGAATCTGCGTGGAGACTGCGTGGGGTCTCTGCAATGTAGCCTCAAGCTACCTTCAGTGACCCACTGTTGCTCTCCGACCCTGATCTCGATCACCCCTGACCTCCTACTTCTGCAACTTCTCGCCCTGCAACTCTCCCACTCAGATCGAATTCTACATCATAATGGATCTCCTTTGGGTACTAAGTGTGTGCCCGACTTGCCTTCCAAGTGACCCTCAAGCCTTCTTTTATGATCTTCCTGTTGGAGAACCAACGGCCCAGATTAAAAGATTAATCAATGGCTAAGATTAAATCTTGACTTGATCCATGTTTTCTAGAAGATTCACACTCTGACTTATTAATGCCCTTTAATTATTTCCTTTTCCTAAGTTTGGACTTATGGTCTCCATTAAAATAATTAATTATTTTAATAAGTCTTGAACCGAGTGGAATTTCCACAAACTGTTTCTGGGTTCTTTGGAATGTTGTTGTCTAAGCCTCCCCGCAAAGTTTGAGACTTGGAACACTTCCGGATGCTACAAAAAATCAACATTGGGGGCGTCTTGGTCTCTCACCCTGATCTGGTGGTACCCCGACCTTAGATCGATTTTGGAGAAGAACTGTGCTCCCCTCAACTCATCCATCAGCTCATCGATACTAGGGATAGGGTTACAGTTCTTCATGGTTTTCTTGCTCAAGGCCCCTGTAATCTATGCACATTCGCAGTGTGTCGTCCTTCTTCTTCACCAGAACCACTAAAGAAGCAAATGGGCTTGTGCCGGGCCTAATATACCCCAATGCCAAGAGCTCATGTATAGCTCTCTCAATCTCATCCCTATAGGCCTTGGGTGCCTGTAGGGAGTGGTGATCACTGCGTGTATGCCCTGATCCAGCTCAATGGTGTGCTCAAACCCCTGATCCGGTGGGTTCCCTGGTGGGATGTCCCCAAAAACCATAGAGTAACGGTCTAGGAGAGTCTGCACATTCATGTGCGTAGGCCAACCAGAGACACCTGCCTCTGAAATCCTCAGCGCCATTACCCACTCTATGTCTCCCTATGGAAATTTGCCTCCATCCGATGCGCAGAAATTGTTTGTGGAGGGTATGTGTGCATGCCCCTGAGCATCACTTGCTTCCCATTCTTCTTGTCCATCCACTCCATCTGTAGTGACCTTCCCAAGGGTGATAAGCCACTGAACACCCAACATTATGTTGGTGTCTAGAATATCGACCACGAAGAAA
This sequence comes from Pinus albicaulis, assembly GCA_034641835.2. Lineage (NCBI taxonomy): Eukaryota > Viridiplantae > Streptophyta > Pinopsida > Pinales > Pinaceae > Pinus > Pinus albicaulis. Next base: position 52,613 of record JAXQQM020067962.1, read on the forward strand.
TGATCTGTCAATGTATATGTCCCCATGGTTAATGTTAATGCCGGGACATAACGTTTGCACTGCATGGTCGTCACCCCTGGAACCAACACAAAAAATCCATCAAATTTTTCTGTCTGTATGCCCCTCCTCTGAACTAGCTGGGCATCAATGAAGTTGTGCGTGGCCCCGTTGTCCACCAACACTAAGACACGCTGTCCCTGAACTATCCCTCGAACCCTCAGCGTTAGGTACTTGGGAACTCCTCGTAAGGATGCAAGGACCCCTCCTGTAGGTGCAAACGCTAACCCTCTTGCTACTGGGGGAGGTGGTGGTGGATGATCCTCCTCCGGTGTCGGCAAATCCTCCCAACTCCTCATAGGCCTCCTCTTCTCCTTCACTATCAGAGAAGACCTCAATGTAGTGTGCCTTCCCTTCGGCACATCTATGACCTAGTGCCCATGGCTCCTGACAGGTGACACATAGCTTCCTCCGTCTCAAATCTCTTTGGGTATCATCATCCAAAGGCCCCCGGCCCTGGTTTCCTCTCGGTGGTGGGACTCTCAAGTTCTTCCCCTTATGCTGGAACGCTAGTCTGTTGGGCAAGGGAGCCCTTGTCCTCGGCAAAGCCTCCTGCAAGTCTCTGGTTCTTCCTACTGTGTCTTGCAGCGTAGTGGGCCGAGTAGACTTCACTGGCCCACGCAAGGGTTCGGCCAGTCCGTCAATGAACATGTATACTCTCCTGGGCACAGACAAATCTGGAACCATCACTAAAAGCCTCAAAAACTCAGAAATGTAGGTTTTTGGGTTCCTTGTCTGTTTGAGCTTGGTTAGCTCAAAAAAATATTCCTCTGGGTCTTTCCGATCAAACCTTTCTATCAACCTTCGGGTAAACTCATCATACGTTGTCACTCCTGAGTGACCCAGCGTAGGCATCGCATGGAACCACTATTCATGGACTTCCCCCTCAAGATGCAGCGCTGCCACCTTGATGGCCTCCACCTTCGCCATATGGTTAAGCTGGAAATAGATATCTAGCTTCTCCACCCAAGCTTTGGCTGAACATTTCGATGACCCATCGAAAGTAGGCAAGAAAAGTCTGCCCATAGTAAGTTGCAAGTCATTGCCCTGCATGTACCCTCCTCCTATGGTTTGGCCTCGTGTTTTGTTGTTGTTTTTCAACTGGTAGAACTCATTTAAAGTGAGGGCATCTCTAAACTTCGGCCCATAAGACTGATATTCCGCAAAGTATTCTCCGTAGTGAGCCACCTCCAGCTCTTGTGGCCCCCCTACTCCTGCTCTCGAAGCCAGGAATGTGGGCATGGTAGAGCGTGGTGGAGTGCGTAGCACCACCTGTTGTACAATGTTAGGCTCAGGTGGGTGATGGTAAGTGTTGGATCCCTCTCTGATCTGGAATTACCTTGGAATTTCCCACTGCTTTTTATCTCTGACAAACTTTTTCCCCATCTCCTCTATCCTCTTCGTGAGCTCTTGCATCGACTTTAGAAGGAGGCTAGCCAACTCCTTTCCATTGTCTCTTTCCTCTGCCATTGGTGCTTTTCCCTTCTCCTCTTCCTCCGGAACGCTGTCTACTTGGTTTGGTGTGATTTCAAGCCTCCTTTCCTTGCTTTTGTACCACTGCCTTCGGTATGTGACGTTCTGCCTATCCTTCGGTGTCATAGACCACGTGCTCCACAAGCTGAGCCAACTCTATGAGCTCTGATACCACTATAACATCCCAAATTGGGAACAAACAGTAATATAAAGCATGCAAAGACTACAACTACAGAAAACAAAAAATGACCATCAAAAACACCATGATAGAACCAAAAATATTTGAGCCATTTTATTAAATCTCCTATGGAAAAAAGTTACAAGGAGGTGCTTAGAAGGATGGTACCTTCGCCTGCACAAGGCAGGCTGAAATGACCCCTCAACCCTGCTCAGAAATCTCTGCTACTATGTTGCTCTGCGTGTCTCCTCCTCTACATTGTCCTGGCTGAATTGTTGTTGCTGGCTAAAAATGGATTGCATGTTGAGGCTGCTCTACTGCTCAGAAAATTTCGGGAATTAGAAACCAGACTCTCCTCAACAAACCCAGAAAAACCCACGAAGGGTTTCCAGAAATCCTGACCTCGGAAATTCACCCTTTTGGGCTTGGCACGCTATTCTGTTGGGCACTCTAGTTTTCTGGTTGAACTGCTCAAAGAAGCTACTGGAAATCTTCTCAAGAACCCTGCTAGGAAGTGGCTAACCTCCTCTCAAACTCCCGACTACAATCTTCTCTTCCTTCTTCTTTCCCAGGGTTGCTCCTCACTGGACTGCATAATTCTCCTGCTACCTGCGTGGCTTCTACACTGTCCTGGAGGGATTGAATATGCCTGAATATGTGTCTGTGGTTCCTCTCTCGAAACTAGATGAGACTCCTCTCCTGAACGAGCACTCGAAGTCCCCCGAGGATGAGGTTGAGATCTCCGCTCGGAAATCTCTGTGCTAAACAACACGGGAAGACTCGGCTAAACAACTCAAGCGTGCTTTCAGTCTATCAGACAGAAAAATCAATGGATGAATGAATGAAGAATGAGTTGGTCTCGTCCTCTTTTACCTAGTTGAGCCCCAACGTTCCCTTAGGCTCCACTGGACTGCGCTCCACCTCTGCCAACCAATCACTGCACTGCCACTACGTTGTTGCCTCTCCCACGTTGTCACTGTGCTGCCTACGTTGTTGCCTCTCCCATGCTTCCACTGGAACGTTGTCTACTTCGTGTAGCTGGCCTCATGGGCCCCACTCCAGCTCTAATATTTGTCTTTGAGACTTTAGGAGAGTGAACTGACTTTATAGTTTATTTGTGGGTCCCCTTACCCACTTTATTTCCTGTTAACGTTAGAAAAGGCAAAATTTGACAAAAATTAATATTCCATTTAGCTGACTGGTAATTTGGAATATTACAAAGCCTCCTCACAAATTTTGAGCGTTAGATCATTTTCCGATGCTACAAAAATCAACACTCCCTCTTAGCAAGGAAAGTGTTCTAGCAATTTGCTTGCTGCATATTGCTCTGATTTTGAAGCACCCCTCGTGTTGCTGATGCCTGGCAGCTGTTGCGCTGCGCTACTGGTGCCCGACTGTTGTTGCCCCTCATCTGCTACGTTGTTTCCTTTTGTACTGCTGCTTATGACACTGCCACTGTCATTGCCTCATTTCTACTATAGCTCCCTCTCAATTCTACATCTATCCATTTCTACTACTGAAATGGATTCTTGATCATCCCCATATTCTCTCTAATGTAGACAAACTTTGTCTTTCCCAGAGCTTTAGTGAGGATGTTCACCATCTGTTCTCTTGTCGGAGTGTACCGCAACTTTACAACTCCCCGTTGGACAGTCTCTGATGAAATGACACCTGATGTCAATGTGCTTTGACCGATCATGAAACACAGGATTTTCAGAGAGCTTGATGCAGCTCTGATTATCACATAGAATGTTGGTCGCTTCCATCTTTTCTTGAGTAGATTCACAAGCAGCTTCCTAAGACACATGGCCCACATGAAGCAGTGCTTGTTGCCATATATTCTGCCTCAGCTGAGCTCAGAGCCACGGATTTTTGTTTCCTGCTGCACCAGGAAGTCATTCCTGATCCAACATTGAAAGAGTACCCACTGGTACTTTTCCAATCTACTAGGCTTCCAGCCCAATTTGCGTTAGTGAACCCACTCAATCTGATGTCATTGCCTCTGGTGTATCTCAATCCAAGCTCGATTGTTCCCTGCAGATATCTAAGAACATGCTTGGCTGCTGCCCAATGTGCCCTCCTTGGTTCCACCATGAACTGACTAAGGGTGTTGACAACATAACAAATGTCTGGCCTAGTGTTGACCAGATACATCAGGGACCCTATGAGCTACCTATACAAGGTAGGATCAACCTCATCATCTTCAAACGTATCAATCTTCTTCGAGTTGGTGATCATTGGAGTAGCCATGGGTCTACAGTCTTGCATCTTGAATCTCCTCAAGATTTTTGTAGCATATCTCCCTTGACCAAGGAAGATCTCACCCTTCTGTTGCCAAACTTCCAACCCCAGAAAATAATGCATCAGCCCTAGATCCTTCATGTCGAATTCTGCAGCTGAATTCTCCTGCAGTCCTTGATGAACCTAGATGATCCTATTAGGAATAGATCATTTATGTACAACACCCGTATCAAAGGCTCATCCCCTACTCTTAGATAGTAGAGATTTGGATCTGCGTCACTCTTGACGAATCCCATATTCTGCAAGTAGCCATCAATTCGACCATACCAAGCTCTAGGGGCTTGCTTAAATCCATACAAGGCTTTCTTAAGCCTACACATGTGAGTCTTCTGCTCATGCGTTTCAAAGCCCTCTGGTTGTTTGATATATACTTCTTCTTGTATCACCCCATTCAAGAATGCAGTCTTGACGTCCATCTGGTGAATCTCCCACCCCATCTGCGCAGCAAGGGATATCACGGATCTAATAGAAGTATTTTTGGCTACTGGGGAGAAGGTCTCTTCATAGTCTATCCCTTCCTTCTGAGCATACCCCTTTGCCACAAACCTAGCTTTAAATTTTTCTACGCTGCCATCTGCAGCATATTTGATCTTGTAGATCCATCTCGAACCCACAATTCATTTGTCTTGAGGCCTAGGAACTACTTCCCAGACATCATTTGTCACGATGGAACTGTACTCTTCCACCATTGCATCTACCCACACCTAATGGTGAGTTGCCTCCTGAAAACTAGAGGGTTCCCCAACCTGGGCTACCAAGGCTTGGTATCTATCTGGTTTCTTGCGCTGCCTCTTCTCATTTCTAGGGGCTCCGATGAACTCCTCTGCGTCCCTCAAAATTTGTCATAATTCCCTGCTCGTCCTACCACTCATAGTGGGTGGATCTACCTCCTCCTCCCCCTCCTACAAATCTTCGGGAGATGAATCCCTTGGATCTTTGTGCCTTGGAGAAGCACTCGTGCTAGCCTGTGTTGGTCATAGTGGCTGGACCAACGGATCCTCCTCAGACTGTGTTGCGGAAGGCAAATCTCGGGATTTTCTGAAAGCTCTTTCCTCCATGAACTTTGCATCTCGTCGCACTACCATCTTCCTGCTCTCAGGAATGTAGATTCTGTAAGCCTTCTCATTCTCGCTACATCCCACCAGATATCCCTTTTCCACAGTCTTATCTACTTTCTACCTCTTCTCTTCGGGGACATGGTAGTATGCCACACTACCAAAGGTCCTGAAGTGGCTTACTTCTGGCTTCTTGCCAATGAAGATACTTTCTGGAGTGATCTTACCCAATGCACTATGAGGAATCCTATTCTGAACATAAACAGTTGTATTACAAGCTTCAGCCCACAGAAATTTGGGCATGTCTTGATCATACAGCATTACCCCTGCAGCCTCGACAATAATTCTATTCTTTCTTTCTGCAATTCCATTATGCTCTGGATTATATGGAGCGGTTCAATCTCTTTTGAATCCTTCCCTTACGCAAAACTCTGTGAAGTCTTTATCAATGTATTCTCCACCATTGTCTAATTGCAGTATCTTTATCCGCTTTCCTGTCAGATTCTCAACGAGAGCCTTAAACTCCTTGAATCGATCAAAAACTTCATCCTTGATCTTCAGAAAGTAGATCCAAGGCTTCCTGGATGGTCATCAATAAAGGAGACGAAATATTTGGCACCACTAAGAGCTCTAGTGGACATTGGTCCACAGATGTCTGAGTGTATTAATCCCAACGCACTCTTAGCCCTATTGCTACTTCTAGGATAGGCTGCCTTGGCATACTTTCCTAGTACACACCCTCTGCAAACGTCATCTCGCTTGGTGCTCATTCTTGGAACTCCTGTGACGGTCTTCTTGAGAATTCTCAAAGACCCATGGTGTAAGTGCCCCATTCTCTTGTGCCATAGTTCATTCAAATCCTTCTCATCAATGCTGCCTATCAGTGCCATTGGAGATTCGAGTTGTAACTTATATAGTTTATTGCTCCTAACTATGATTTGTGCCTTCTTCTTCCAACTCGGGTGTTTGACATATATTATTTTTCCAATGAAGTAAACGTCATAGCCCTTGTTTTGAAGCTGAGACACCGAGAGTAAGTTCATCCCCAAACCAGGCACATGCAGCACATTGGTGGCTCAAAGCTTATTGCCAACTTCGGTTTGAAACACTACGGTGCCTCTTCCAACACGGGTACACTTCGCCTTATTGCCCATGGTGATCTGAAAGTTCATCTGCTCTTCTCGGTAACTTAAGAAACATTCTCGTGATGATTTCAATAGCATCGAGAAGTGTTCTAAGTCTCATTTTTGGTAGAGAGGCTTGGACATCAGTTATCCAGAGAACCCAGAAAACGTTTGTGGAAATTCCACTCGGATATGACATTATTAAAATAATTAACTATTTTAATGCAGACCCTAAGTTTAAACTTAGGGAAATTAAATAATTAAAGGGTATTAATAGAGCAGAGTGTGAATCTTCTAGAAAACGAAGATCAAGTCATCTTTTAATCTAAGCCTTTGATTAACAATATAATCTTGGTCGTTGATTCATCAGCGAGAAAACTATAAGAAGAGACTTGAGGGCCATTTGGAAATCAAGCCGAGGACACTCTCAGTACCCGAAGGATGTCGATTCTGAAGCAAGAGAATTCGATTTCAATGGGTGAGATTGTAGAGGCAGGGTTGCAGAAGCAGAAGGAGGAGAGAGGAGTCAGTTATTGGAAAGCAGAAGTCAGGAGGATGAAGGGAAGGGTGAGCTGATCAGCAGCAAGACCCCCTCCATGAAAAATCACGCAGTCCAGGGAGAAACTGCGCAGAGCTCTCATGCTGGATGATATAGAGGGTGAAGGAGGTCACCCCGAGGGTCTGAAATTTGTCTGGAGGTTCCAGAAAATTCAGCCAGGTGTTTGCTAATTTTATCTACTCATCTGACTCTTGTAAATGTACTTTCCATTTCTGAAGATAAATACAAAACCCTCATCTGCTGCACCAGTTTTCCCACATTGGGTTTTTTTGGGGACAATTGTCCAAAAGTAACTGTGTTCATATGGTTGTTTCTATTGTGCTACTTGTGTAATTTATCTTTCTATTCTTATGCTCTTGATGATAGTGAAGATCTGCAAATTTGTTTATTTCATAATTAAACCAAAAATAACTTATCTCATAAGTAGGAGAAATAAACCAAGTATTGCAGAAATAATTTCCTCTTGAAAATTTCACATAAGTATCAGAGCTAAGGGCTAAAAACAGAAAGGGAGGATCTGCCATGGACCAAAGATCCATCAATCAGAAGAGTTCATGCAGTCAAAGGGACTCACGCAGTCCTCCAGAGCACGCAGAGATGTAGAGAGAGCACAACATGTAAGTGTTGGCATCCAGACTAGAGGAGGATCTTGCTTGTGTGTCGAGCACAGCTCCTCCAAGTGTTTGGTATATTGACAGTGGAGCATCTGCTCATATGACGAGGGTTTGAGAATGTTTTTCGAGCTACCAAGAAGAACAAATGAATTTCCAGATAACTATGGGAAACAAGGCAAAATGTACCCCCATTGGGAGAGGTACCATAACATTTCAGACTGAAGATGGCAACAAGATTCGAGCCAGGAATATTCTGCATGTACCAGGGTTGGGAATGAATTTACTCTCAGTGTCTCAACTTCATAACAAGGGTTATGATGTATAATTTATTAGAGATAAGGTGTATGTCAAACACCGTAGCTGGAGCAAAAAGGCACAAATCAGAGTAAGGAGTCACAAGTTGTATAAGCTCCAACTTGAATCTCCGGTGGCCCTGATTGGCAGTACAGACGATAGAGATCTGAATGAATTATGGCACAAAAGGATGGGGCATCTTTGGTGGCCTTGATTGGCAGTAAAGACGACAGAGATCTGAATGAATTATAGCACAGAAGGATGGGGCATCTACATCATGGACCCTTGGGGATTCTCAAAAATACTGTCATCGGGGATCATGAACTCAGCACGAAGAAAGACGAAGTTTGCAGGGGATGCGTACTAGGGAAGTACGCTAAGGCAGCATTTCCAATAAGCAGGAGCAAAACCAAAGGTGTACTAGAGTTAATACACTCTGACATTTGTGGTCCAATGTCCACAACTACTCTTAGTGGTGCAAAGTATTTTGCCACCTTCATTGATGATCATTCCAGAAAAACTTGGATCTATTTTTGAAAACCAAAGATGAAGTCTTTGATCGATTCAAAGATTTCAAAGCATTGGTGAAGAACTTCTACAAGAAAAAAGATCAAGAAGTTGCGGTCAGATAACGTGGAGAATATATCGATAAAGACTTCACAAATTTATGTGCAAAGGAAGGCATCAAGAGAGAATGGACAGCTCCATACAATCCAAAGCAAAATTGAGTTGCAGAACGGAAGAATCAGACCATAATAGAAGCTACAAGGGCAATGTTGTACGACCAAGATATGCCCAAATTCTTATGGGCACAGGCCTGCAATACAGCAGTATATATTCATAACAGAGTTCCTCATAGAGCTTTGGGGAAGGTAACTCCCAAGAGTGTGTTCATAAGCAGCAAGCCAGAAGTGAGCCATATCAGGATATTTGGCAGCATGGTGTACTGCCACGTTCCAGAGGAAAAGAGAAAGAAGCTGGATCAAACTGCAGAAAAGGGTTTCCTGATGGGCTATAGTGAGAATGCGAAGGCATATCGCATCTATATTCCAGAGAGTAGGAAAATTGTGGTAAGAAGGGATGTGAAATTCCTAGAGGAGAGAGCCTTCAGGAAATCTCGAGAAATGGCTACAGATACGCAGATTGAGGATCCACTTGTACAGCCTCAACGACCTACAGAGGATAGGTCAAGTGCCTCTCCAAGGCACAATGATTTTGAGGAGAGCTCCTCCGAAGAAGAATAGGAAGGAGAGTAGGTAAGACCACCCACCACTGATGGGAGACCGAGCAGAGAACTTCAACAAATTATTAAGGATGCAGAAGAATTTGTTGGAGCCCCTAGAGAAGGAAAGAGGATAAGGAAGCAACCAGACAGATATCAGGCACTAGTAGCTCAGGTTGGTGAACCATCCACCTTTCGGGAAGCAGCTCAGCATCAAGTATGGGTGGATGCCATGGTGGAGTATAGCTCCATCATGACGAATGATGTATGGGAAGTAGTTCCTAGACCACAGGACAAATCAATTGTAGGAACCAGATGGATCTACAAGATCAAATATGCTGTAGATGGCAGCATAGAGAAGTTCAAGGCAAGATTTGTAGCTAAGGGGTATGCATAGAAGGAAGGCATTGATTATGAAGAAACCTTCGCCCCAGTAGCTCGTTGCACTTCTATCAGATTTTTCATCTCCCTGGTTGCGCATATGGGATGGGAGATTCATCAGATGGATGTCAAAACAACGTTCTTGAACGGGGTGATAGAGGAGGAAGTGTACATAGGACAGCCAGAGGGCTTCGTGACACATGAGCAGAAGACTCATGTTTGCAGGCTTAAGAAAGCCTTGTATGGTTTAAAACAAGCCCCCAGGGCATGGTATGGACGGATTGATAGCTACTTGCAGAAGATGGGGTTCGTCAATAGTGATGCAGACCCCAACCTCTACTACTTGAGAGTAGGGGATGAGCCACCTATTCTTGTACTTTATGTGGATGACTTGCTTTTGATCGGATCATCCAAGCTCATCAAAGACTGCAAGGATAATCTGCAACAAAATTCGGCATGAAGGACCTGGGGCAAATGCACTATTTTCTTGGATTAGAAGTCTGGCAGCAGAAAGGGGAAATCTTCCTAGGAGAAGGAAGATACACGACAGAAATCCTGAAAAGATTTTAGATGGAAGACTGCAGACCTGTGGCCACCCCAATGATTACTAACTGGAAGAAGATAGACACATCGGAGAATGATGAGGCTGATCCCACCTTGTACAAACCGCTCATCGGATCATTGATGTATCTGGTCAATACTAGACCAGACATCTGTTATGCAGTGAATACCCTCAGTCAGTTCATGGTGGAACCAAGGAGGGCTCACTGGGCAACAACCAAACATGTTATCAGATACCTAAGAGGGACAGTCGAGAACGGGTTGAAGTACACCAAGGGTAACGAGGTCCAGTTGAGTGGGTTCACAGATGCAGATTGGGTTGGAAGCACAGTAGATCGGAAAAGTACTAGTGGGTACTGTTTCAGTCTCGGATCAGGAATTGCATCCTGGTGCAGCAGGAAACAGAAGTCCGTAGCACTGATCTCATCCGAGGTAGAGTACATGGCAGTGAGCACAGCTTCGTGCGAGGCCATATGGCTCCGCAAGTTACTCTTGAACCTACTCAAGAAGCAGATGGAACCGATCGAGATTATGTGCGATAATCAGAGTTGAATTGAGCTCTCTGAAAACCCTGTGTTCCATGACTAGTCGAAACACATTGACATTCAGTGCCACTTCACCAGGAACTATGTCCAGAGGGGAGCAGTACAATTGCAATACACTCCTACAGGAGAACAAGTGGCAGATATCCTCACCAAGGCTCTAAGTAAGATCAAATTCACTTACTTCAGAGAGAAGATGGGGATGCTCGAGAACCCTTCCATTAGAGGAAAGGGTGGTCTTCAGAGGAAGAGGGAGTTGCAGTATGGATGCTGCAGTGGCAGAGGCAGTGTCACAAAGCAGCAGTACAGGAAGCAGCAACGCAAAGATGAGTGGCAGTAGCCAGGACAATATCAACGCAACAGATATTATAGACTCAAAGCAGTACAACGATATCTCGCTTAAACACTTTCCTCGCTAAGAGGGAGTGTTGATTTCTATAGCATCGGGAAGTGTTCTAAGTCTCATTTTTGGTAGAGAGGCTTGGACATCAGTTATCTAGAGAACCCAGAAATCGTTTGTGGAAATTCCACTCGGATATGACTTTATTAAAATAATTAATTATATTAATGCAGACCCTAAGTTTAAACTTAGGGGTACATGCGGGAGGAACGGGCTTGGAAGATGGAGTCCTAGGGTTTTTGACAGACCCTGCAATGGCTTTGGTTCTGGCGCAGTCTGCCACACTAGTGGTATCTTAACCCCCTTCAGCATCGAGATTGGTTTGCCACCTGCCTCTACTTGATGACTCTCCCATTGGGGGGGGGGATAATATGCCTCCCCCCACAGGTAATAAAGAAACTGTTAACCCTGACGCTACATAGATTCCGTCCTCTGTCATTGCAGAGCACCAGAATGATACTTCAGCAAAGCAACACGACAAGCCTCAAGAGCCTATGGGCAATACGGAGCTGCCAAAGGCGACTTCTGCTACCTGTCTACCCACTGCGGAAAAACGTCCTAAGATAGACTTGCCTAGCCACCGTATCAATGCTCAAATACAGTACATGAAAGATCATGCACTCATAGGAAAATTTGTCAGCTTCTGGCCCACTGAGAAAGCTCTGCATGGCTAGATAGCCTCCAAATGGAAGCCAAAGGGACATGTCACCCTACAGTTAGGGCCAAAAGGATTTTTCAATGCCATTTTTAGCTGTATTGAAGATAGAAATCGAATCTTAGATGGAGGTCCTTATTTTTTCAACTCAGCAAGCCTTTATCTCAGAGACTGGGTTGAAAGATTTAACCCAGATAAAGAAGACTTTAGCTGGGCACCGGTATGGATCAAGATGTACTCCCTGCCCCTGGAATATTGGGATGAAGAATCGCTAAAGGACATCGGCAATGGATTAGGAGAGTTCATAAAAATTGAAGAGGAAACAAAGCTCAGAAGATATACTTCGTATGCCAGAATATGCGTCTACATGCATCTAGCCAAGGCCCTCACGGATTCGGTAAGTCTTTATCATGATGACTTTGAATGGATACAACCCATAGACTATGAACATGACCCCTTTCGATGTAGAAAATGCCATGCTCATGGACATCTCTTTCGGGATTGTCCTTTAAATCTCTCCACCAAACCCAATGTCACCACGGAAAACTCTGATGCGGAGGGGTTTACCAAAGTTTCCCACCGCAAAAAACATCATAAGAAACCCCCATCTGCTACCAAGATTCCCCATCATACCCCCAACACTCCTTCAACCAGTAACAGCTTTGATATCCTTGCAAAGCAATCACAGCCTGATAGTGATCCTCCAAGACAACCTGAGACATCATCAAAACCATCCACCTCTGCTCTCTCTACTGATCCCCCCATATCTCCAAATACCACAAAAGCTCCTCAAGAAACTTTAAACCCCATTCCCAGTCTTAGTAAGGAAATAGATTTGGCAATCTGGCAACCTAACAACATGGATATAGATGGCTCAGCTCCAGAGGGCAGTCATCCCAGCCACATGGAAGAGGAACCTGAAAGTATTGATCTGGGAGATCTGGACATCTTGGGTCTCGAGCAAGCTTGCAAGAAGAAAGAGTACGACAAAATAACTACTCGACAGATAGAAAGCTTATAGGTGGTTCTTTTTCAAGCACAGCAACAAAGATCACTGGGCATACAACCAGGCAGTCATTGGGATGGCAAAAAAATTCTCAAAGAAACCAAGAAAAGGGGAAGAAAAACAGATTTGCAAAGAACCGTCATCATTGGGGAAATGCTGGTGGAATCTAGAAGATATCACAAGCTGACCAAGTTTTACCAGCCACTAGCCAATAGTTCCCAATGAAGCTCGCCTCTTGGAATATACGAGAGCTAAACAGTCCTGCGAAATACAGAATGATTAAAAACATGATACAGCAAGAGAGACCTCAAGTCTTATTCATGCAAGAAACCAAATGCAAGAGTAACACCCTCGGCTCCATCACTTCCAGAGCTTGGCCAGGATGCGATTCCGTTGTTGTTGATGTCTCAAGTGCCTCGGGCAGCCTAGCTATCACATGGGACCTGCAAACAATCTTGCTCTCTGATGTACATACCTCACATAACCTCATTCACGCCACATTCTATCTCACAGGCTCCAACATTCATGGTCACATCACCAATGTCTACTTCCCTCAAGACCCTTTGCACAAAATCGCACTGCTAAACACTATGGAAACTCTCAATTCAAACAGACTCATCCACTCTGGATCATCGGTGGGGACTTTAATATGATCACCAAGCTAGAAGAAAAGAAAGGAGGACGAGCTAAGTTGGAGATGGAAAGCAGCCACTTCAAGGAATTCATCCAAAGAAACTGGCTAATCGACCTTCCTTTCTCTAATGGCATGCATACATGGAACAATAAATGTTCTAGATCTCAGCAAATTGCTTCCAAGCTGGATCGCTTTCTTATATCGGATAATGCAATTCACTTAGGAGGAGATATTCACTCCTCCATATTGCCACTATCAGGCTCTGATCATTGGCCCATTTCACTTCAATGGCTGCGACCTGGCGACTCCACCAAACGACCCTTTAGATTTGAAGTTTTTTGGCTCACCCATCCCGATTTCAAATGTATGGTCACCAATGCTTGGAAAACTTCACTCCTCCTGCTGGCTCCAAAATGTACCAATTCCAGCAACAACTCAGAAACCACAAAATACAGATCAAGAAATGGAATCACTCTACTTTTGGGAACATCTTCCAACAGCAAAAAGTTCTAGAACAAAACATGTCTGAGCTTCAGCAGCGTATAATCAATGAAGGAAGAACTGAGTCTCTAGCAACTTAGGAACAAAGCCTTCTCTCTCAGCTGGAAGAAAGAAGAAAGCAAGAGGAAATCCTGTGGAAGCAGAAATCCCGAACAAGTTGGTTAAAAGAAGGGGAAAGGAATACCAAATTCTTTCATCGCTCAACCATTCAAAGGAGAATGCATAATAGGATTGCTCAGCTGCAGAATCAGCATGGAGAAAGGCTGGAAGAACATGAGGATATAGAGAGAGAGCTCCTCAATCACTTCAAAATTGTTCTTCATGAGACCTAGGAAAGTAGACAACCGGCAATAAGCAAGATCCTACAGCATATTCCCAAGATAATAACTGAAGAACATAACCAGATGCTCCTCCGCCCTGTCACTCTCCAGGAAGTAGAAAAAGCGATGGCTCAATTTAAAGACAGCAAAGCCCTAGGACCTGATGGCTTTACCTCCAACTTTTTCCATCACTTCTGGGATCTTATAAAAGTGGAAGTCTGGCAATTAGTAGAGGAATCTCGGACTCTGCATTGGTTGCTCCCGTCCCTCAATGCCACTTTCATAGCTCTCATTCCAAAAGAGGATCATTCCAATACCCCGGACAAATTCAGGCCCATTTCTCTCTGCAACATCATTTACAAAGTGATCTCAAAGGTAATCGCCAACAGGCTCAAGACCCTGCTTCCACTGCTCATTTCACCTTAACAAACAGGATATGTGGAAGGTCGTCAGATTTTAGATGGAATCATTCTCACGCACGAAATCATTCATTCCCTGAAACACAATGAAAAGGCAGGTATGCTCCTAAAAATCGATCTCTCTAAAGCTTTTGATAAGTTAAGTTGGAATTATATCAAGTAGATGCTCACAGCCTTTGGTTTCAGTCCCACCTGGATCAGATGGGCCATGAATCTCATTTCTTCCTCTTTCTTCTCCATTCTTGTCAACGACATACCCTCTCGCCCCTTCTCCCCCTCCAGAGGCATCTGCCAAGGAGACCACCTTTCACCCTTCCTTTTCGTCCTCATGGCAGAAGGGCTTGGCCGACTTATACAAAACGCACTTCATACTCAGAAACTTCGCGACATCTCTATTCATGGCTCTCAGGCAACCACCCACCAACAGTTTGTTGATGACAACATGTTATTTGGGCATCCATCAGTCCAAGAAGCTCTCTCTTTCAAATCCCTTCTCGATAGCTTTTCAGAGGCCTCTGGCACCTCTATTAATGCTGCTAAATCTCATATTTTTTTCTTCAACACTCCTGTCATCACTCAAAACAATATTGCTAGAATACTTGGCTTCTCCATCGCCTCTCTACCGGCTAAGTACCTTGGCGCTCCTCTGATTGACTTTGCTATTAAACATGCATCCTGGAAAATGCTTCTCGAAAAACTTGAAGCTCGACTCTCCTCCTGGACTTATAGATCCCTCAACATGGCAAGCCGTCTCATTCTTATCAAATTTGTTTTGCAATCAATGCCCCTATATTTATTCTTAGTTCTAGCGGCACCAAAATGGGTCCTCAAAAAGATCAAAGACTTGCAATGCAACATCCTTTGGGGGTCCTCTGGACAAAATCGAAAATGGGCACTGGTCAAATGGATGACTGTTTGCATGCCAAAGAGGGATGGGGGCTTAGGCCTCCGAGATCCATATCACAGTAATGCAGTCATGGGAGCCCGAATCTGGTGGCAATGGATGTCTGCGCCACACACGCTGTGGGCTCTACTCTAGACTGCCAAATGTGCTAACAATAGACCGCTAGAGGATCTCATCAGACTGTCAACGGTCGATGCGGGCTCCTTGATATGGAATGCTGCCAAACAACATCGAGCCATGATACAAGAGCACAGCTTCTAGGAGGTCAGAGATGGGGGCACTCCACGATTCTGGGTTGATTCTTGGCAACAAAGACCCAAGTTAGTAAACATTATACGGCCTCAGTTACAAGTGGACTCGATTAATCATCTGGTCAAAAATGTCAAACAGTACTGGTCTTCATCCACAATCCAGGGATATCGGCAATGGAAACAAGCAGCTCAAATCTTATACCGTGGGCAGGAGGATACATACAAGGAAATTGATACAGAACTTAACAGCAGGAAGATCAGACACTCAGAAAAGAAAGATCTTCTTCGATGGGGACACACTCCTCGTGGCACGTTCACCACCAAGGAAGCTTACATGCTGATGACACCCTCCCAGGACCCAAAAGATTCCTTATGGACTCAAATTTGGTCCCCTGGCATTTGGCCCAAAGTCTCCACCTTTTTATGGCTCCTATGCCATGAAAGAATCCTTACCTGTGACAATATCATTAAAAAAGGATTAATTGGACCCTCATGGTGGCCCAACTGCTCAAACCACAATGAAACCATTCAGCATCTTATGGACACTTGTTTCTTAGCAAACAAACTATGGGAAAAAATTAGCTTCAAATGCAAAAAATCGGGCAGAATTTCAGGGGACATTGTCAGCACCATCCACAACTGGCCATTAGCTCCATACAATTGCAAGTTGTTAAACTCTCTCTGGACGCTTCTTCTGGGACTTCTTCTATGGATAATATGGAAGGAAAGGAACAAGCGAATTTTCAAGAATCAATGCACCCCTTTGGATATTATATGGAACAATTTCCACCTTAACATCGAAGAAACTCTAGCTCTCCATCTATGGTAGGAGGAAGATTTTCCTAATCAAAATCGGGAAAAATCTATCTGGGAGAATTGCCATCTCTCGTTACCCTTAGGTCTCTCCAGTAAACACTCTCCTCCCATTCATTTAGATTCACCCAGCAACTGGACTCCTCCTACCGCTGGCTTGATAAAGATGAATTTCGACGGTGCTTCCAAAGGCAACCCTGGTGATGCAAGATACGGAAGTATATTTCGGGACCACAATGGCAATACCCTCTTGATCTTCTATGGTTCAATAGGATGGGACTCAAACAATTCAGCGGAACTGGAAGGCTTATGGCAAGCTCTATGTCTTGCTCAACCTTCATAACTACTTCCCTATTGAAATAGAAAGAGATTCTCAAAATCTCATCAATGCAGCCAACCAACTTCTCATGGGAGCTCCTGCTTCCAAGGTGGCCGACAGCTGGAGACTGGCGGCAAGATTGGAGCTCATAGAACAGTGGCTAAAGCATAATAGAGCGATCTCTTTTAAACATGTCAAAAGATCTGGTAACAAAGTAGCATATCTGCTGGAAAATAAGGGAGTGGACAGTAATCAAACCTTAAACTCTGGACCCCTCACTATTCTTAATGATATCTCTGTCAGACAGGAATGCACTAATTTGGTGCACACAGATACAACAATCCCAGATGCATGTGATTTATAAGGGCGGCCACATGGCGAGCTTATGGGCTGGAAAGCGGCATAGCCACATGGTCACCCACAGGCTTCAGTGACGGGCATTTAATTGCTCTAAGTACTTCCACAGGTGCTCATTTACTCTGCTAAATATTCAATTCCATCTCCGGCCCTTCAAAATCAATTCGCATGGTAGTCTCCCTCCCTCGCCTCTACCGTTGAGCTACAACTTCCCCCTTGGAGTCTCGAAGTCGAGCTCTCGAACGCCTACAGGGTGGCGCTGTATTCTCCTTTGCTGTATTGAAGTGGTTCCTAGCCTGCATTTCTCTCATAGCCTTCTTTGCAGATTGAATTTTGTCTTTGTGGATAGTCGGCCCTTGGCTTCTGGGTCCTCGACTCCTCTGGTTTCTCATCCTGCTGTTATCTCATCTTAGAGTACTCATCCTCCCCACTATTCCATGATGCCCCATCTGCGCCATCGCATGTGTTGCCACCACGGCAATACCCGAGGCAGAGCAGCTAAACTGCCACCTTCTTCTCACTCTGATACATCCCCCTCATCTCTGGAGCACTATTATGGGCACTATCCAGCCACTCGCAGTGGGCGTGGCCATGCTTGGACTTCAGGTAGGTGTCACTCTTTGCCTCTGAATCCTCCCTCCACCAACTTCTCCTCGACACTGCCTCAACTGGAGATGACCACCTCCTCGCAACCTACCCATTTTGCTTAGTTTCATTATACTTGCACCATGGACCGATCGCGCATAACTGCAACCATCACCATCTCCTTCAAAGAGGAACCTACCAGTGCTGAGTGCCCTCGACCCTTAAAATTGCAGAAGACTTCCAACCAAGGAGCTCCATCCACAGCAGAGAAAGGTGGCCTAGCCTCTAGCAACATAAGCAAAGGCACCGACAACAGCAGCGAGGATTGGTCGGGTAGTAAAGGTGAACATGGCAAATCTCGTGCCACCACTGTGTCCCGGAACGCTGCGGATGCCACCTATGAAAAGCATACAGACGACACCGATGAGTATAGGTTTCTTATTGCGGAAGAGACACCTCCCTCCCCATAAGAAACCTGAGTCCTCAGGTTCTTTTTGGATTCTAGTTTCTGGTTCCAAGCTTTTTGGGCCTTTTTATATGGTTTCTGGTTTTAAGGTCTGTCTGGTGACTACAAACATTTATCTTTTTTCCATGTGCGACGTTGATTTCCCCTTTGAGAGCAGCGATAAAATAACTAAATGGACTGGTTCCCCCTCTAGGGGCAGTCATTATTTTGTTATTTTAGAGAATTATGCCTTCGGAATGGGCTAGAACTGCAGAGGCCCAAGCCTCCATGTATTTTATGTTCCATTAATAGAATTTAGTCTTATTTATAAAAAAATAATTATGTCAATTTAATACAAAATTATTATTTAATATTTTTAAGAAAATTATTTTTATCATAAATTTTAAATTTTAAATTAATAATATTAGTCAAATATACCGTTTCTTTAAATGATATTATATATTAAACTATTTATAATTTAAACTCCACTCTTTGACCTACCCTTCTCTCGGGTCAAACTAGTTGTTTTCCATCTAATGGCTAGTTAACTGGTCATCTTTTTATAGTGTAATGCTTTGATCTATTTTCTCATCGGTCTTGAATCGCCATGGTTAAAATAAAATAAAATAATTTATTTTTATTATTATTTATAAAAATAATTTTTTATTATTACTATTTGTATTTTAAATCTAGTTTTAATTTGATTTATTAATGTTTTTATTTTTATTTATTAATTTCTTTATTTTTATTTTATTTTTGTGTATTTTAATTCTAGTTTTTAGTTTTATTTATTTATCAATGTATTTTTTACTTATTGACTAAATCCTTTTTATTTTTATTTTATTCTGTAATTATTTATATTTTTTGTTTTAGGTATAATTTAAAATAAAAAATAATTTATTTTATTTTTAATTGTATTTTAATTCTAGTTTTTAATTATTAATTTATTTATACATTAAATGCTTTATTTTTATTTTATTTTTATTTTTATTTGTATTTTTATTTTTATTTATTGACTATATCCTTTTTATTTTTATTTTATTCTGTAATTATTTATATTTTTTGTTTTAGGTATAATTTAAAATTAAAATAATTTATTTTATTTTTATTTTATTTTTAATTGTATTTTAATTCTAGTTTTTAATTGTCTTTATTTATTAATTTATTTATTCATTAAATCCTTTATTTTATTTTTATTTTTATTTTATTTTTATTTTTATTTTTATATTTTTGATTTAGTTATAATTTTTTACTTTGATTTTTGACTTTTTACTTGATTCATGTTTATCCTGTTTTTTGAAAGGGTGTTAATTTAGTTTTTAGTTCAGATTTTATATTTTAATTCGTGATTTTAAAGTGAGGGTAGTTAGGTGTTTGGTTCTTTTTATATTTTTATTATTTTATTTTATTTTATTTTTATTTATTTATTTAATTATTTATTTTTACTATTTTTAATTTTTATAAGGTTGGGTTAATTTTATTTTTAATCTTCATTTTGGAGCGTTGGGTTTTGACCGTTGCTTCTCTCCTCCTGGTATAAATGTGTATGTCAGATCAGCCAATTTTCGTTATCGTGATGGTGAACTACAGTTGGTAGTTCTA
>JAXQQM020072253.1:0-91747 GCA_034641835.2 Pinus albicaulis
TCTTCACTGCCCAACATACCCCCCTGCTTAATATTTTTCATGTCCTCATGAAAACTATAGTTCACATGGAGAGCAGTCAAATAATAAGACGGATAAGGTTTGTCATTAAAAGGCCTAAAACCATACAGTGCAGCTAATTCCTCAAAAACATGCTCTGTCTGTCCTTCGGGGAGTTCGTAAATGGCTTTGTAGTCTGAAGTAGGATACCATGCAATGGGGCTTCAGAACCTACATCCTAGCCAGAATGGTCCTTCTTTTAAAATGAGATTACTATAGGAAATCAAGCGGTCTGCAACTAGCCCAAAGTTTTTATAATTAAATGGTTCTCTATTTTTCACATTCTGATTGGAAATTCTCCACCAGACCTTAACTTCTATATAAGCCTGGTTTCTAATGGATAAAAATAATCTGTCCCATTCAAGATAATCGATTTGTGGACATGCCCCAATGCTTGGATAACACCTTTCTTTGTCATCAAACTTTTCTACCTAGCCCAAAATTGAAGTGGGTTCTGAGGTTCACTCCTAACCCACAAATCTAATTCATTTTCCTGCCTTTGAAAACAATTATAGGCTTTAAGCCATTTTAATTGATTTACAACAAAGGAAATGAATGCCTGATATTTAATATCTCCCACAAAAGGGCTAGGATTTGACTCACAATCGTTTTCAAGTATTAGATTATGCAAATAAAATTCACACAAAAGGCATTGTACTTTGATCCCATAAATTTTGCAGCATGATACAAAGTCATCTATAGTTTTTAGCTCTATGGATTTCCCTGCCCTAACTACCTTAATATTTAGCTGTAAATATCTTTCTAGTAAAAATAAAGCATAGTTTTTGGCAGGGAATCTACAGGCTAAGACATCAGTGTACAATGAGAAGAGAGTGTCCATTCGATTGTAGGCTAGTTTTAATTGGTTCATTACCTTGTCAGCCTTTTCCTCTATTTTTCGACACTTTTCATGAGCTTCAGCTTCTGCTTCATGGATAATCTTCATTTGCTGCTAAAACTCCTGATATCTCTTCCTAGGGACAATGTCCTCTTCGAACCTTTGCCTTTCTAGTCGGGCCTGTGCCAACTCCTCTTGGAGTCTGGCTAGTGTCGTGTCACTAAAAGTGTGCTAACTACTAGCTTGCATGTTTTGACTTGAACCGGGTCCCTCTAGAACAACTTGTGTTGGAACAGCTGTTTTTTGTTCCATATCTCCATAATTAGGCTCAGGCATGGCTTCTGCAACTTGGGGGTTCCTATTAGCAGTCACTTTTCTCTTTTTCGAAATTCACTTGGTAGCTATGCTTCTTCTCTTGGGGATTCTCTTAGGCATATGTTTCATTCTCAGAACCCTAATGGTTTGCCTGAGCTGTTCCATGAGTCTGTGAAGCTTCATTCGTTCCCTCCGAAGCTTTTCAATCTCAGTTACTTTCCTCCTCTTTTTTAATGGAACAACTATTCCTTTATCTAAACTCGTTTGCTCAACAAGGTTTTGGTCCATATCAACCGTGCCTTCAGTTAAGTTCTCTTCTTGGTTTTCTTCTTCAACATTCATATGCCCTTGGCTAAATTCTTCAGGAATCATACCCTCGATTGACTCTACAATCCCCTGAGAGCTTTCAGGTTGAGATATTGTTTCGGTGTTCTCTTTTTCTTGTTCATGCCTTTCAGGGGAAGCAACCCTAGCTTCGCTAGGGTTTTCTGTTTCATCCAGCATTTCTTCTGTTGTTTCTTTGTTGACTGCAGAGTGCTCCTGCAACTGATTAATATCAATGTTAAGATCCAAAGGGCTATGAGGTTGCACATAGTCACTCATATTAGACAGAATTTGGGCCAATTGGTCTTCCTGTAAAGGGCTTACAATAGCATTTTTGGGAGGCTCTGTTCCTTCTTTGTCGCTGCTATGATTATCTTCATCCTCCTCATAGGTATGATAGATTCCTTCTTCCTCATCCGAATATCAAATTTCTACTTCAATTTCCTCTTCCTCAGTATTTCCTTCCTCTACATTGGATTGTTTCTCACCACTGGTGTGGTGACTTATTTCTTCTTCGTCCGAGTAGTGAATTTCTCCTTCCATTTCCTCTTCTTCATCATTATGAGGACTTCCTCCCTCCAATTGTGGAGGTTTTTCATCCTCTGAGCTGTGCAATTCCAGGGGCTGGCTACTACTACATGGAAGTCCTTCCATAATCCCCCTACTTCGTTTTGAACGGAGGGACCGTCTGTGAGTTGATGGCTCAGCTATTGAGCCAACTATTCTGTTCTATTTCGGGGCAGGTAAGGCTAACCCTCCATCAACGGAGAATATCAACTCTTCCCAGCTGGTATGTTACTGGGGAAGGCTATGACTAACTATTAATCGAATTAGGCAATGGTGGCTAACCACCATGTCTGCGTGCTGAGCTTTTCTTATATTACGGGCAATATCATGCAGTAAGGAATTTAAAAATGTAGGCAAACTTAGAGTGCATTTCTGCTTTAATACAACCAATAACTTAAGGTGGCGAGGTCTTACCATGTCTTTCCTTCTGTCGCATGTTATATAGGCCTGCACTATCTTGGCCAATTCCATCCATGGTTCTCCCAATGATGCTGGCTAAACTCCTTTGCCTTTGACAACCAATGTCTGTTCGTCATCCTGAAAAATCTTCATGGCTTCTCGAATCCTAATATTCTTCTGATTCCATATAGTTCCTTGTGCTGGTATGCCAGACACCTCTGTAATTATTTCATTGGATACGGCTATCTGTCTTCCTCTAACCATGGAGAATCCTTCTTGCAAGTTCTGTAAAAATTCGGTGGCCACTACTTCATGGGGTTGTTGCATCCTCATGAAATATGTAATCCATCCCAATATTTCCAAGATCTCTCGTGCAGCATCATAAACAACTAGCACCTCTGGCTCACTGCGAATTGGTCATCCTCCCATCGTCTCTGCACACTGTTAGTTCTCTCCAAACACACAGTGATCACAATGGAACAATACAACATGATGAATTGGAATAATGTCGTTAAATTTTTGTTATTCCCTAGAATGAAGATATTTGGTTCGCATACAAGTAAAGAAATATCGGGATGTGATCTACATGTAGACATCCGCGCCCCCCCTAAAGGATGATAGGTCGTCCTCGACCATATTTGAGAGAGGCAAGTGTGACACAGCAGTAGTACAACAGGAAAAAGTAGGCATAATTATGATACATTCAATCAAATTATAGAAATCACTAAAATCAATGCGTGTGATAAATCGTTAATAGATATAAAATAATTTGTAATGATTCAAATATAAGGAGAAGGGACAGCTTAAGATAAACATAAGTACATATGTGTTTATTACCCACTTCAAACTAATATGATCGATTTGTAATGATTTTCATGTATAATAGGACCTTCGAAATCAAAGTTTAAGGATTCATACTTTCATTTGATATTTAAATAGAGATATAGGAAAAAGGGTTAAATATGACTACTGATGTGTATATATGTGACTCTAATACCATCAGCAGAGCTCTATTGCCCACAGGTGTTCATAACCTTGACAGAGTTGCTTTCTCACCCTTTGAACCATTGTCCTTTGTTTATGCTGAGGAAGTGCTTGTTAAATGTCATAATGGAGGCCATTGTGCTAGCTTTGTGACCAGATAAATCACAATTCCATTCACCAGGAAGAAGTGAAAAGTGGGCATTCTGGCTCGTGATGAGACCTCCTGTTCCAAGAACTTCCTTAAGTTTTTTCAATAGTCCATTGGACCATATCCCTGCTTTGGGGGCCATGATGGGAATGCCACTTCACTGACGTCCTTATGATCATGGTAGGATGGCTCTTGATGAGACCCCCTATCCTCCATCTGCCAAATCATAAAATTATTAGTGAACTATGTAAATATTTTCTTTTTCATATAGCACTTTCCTACTTATACATAAAGGATGGCTCAACACTCCTTAAGAGTAGGGATGGTGGAAGAAGTCTGAACATATCAATAGAAAAAATATGCCCTTATTCCTACTCCATAAATGAGAATCAAAGAAAGTTATAACATATGGGAAGAACCAACATGATAAGGATAATCGATCAGATTAATTTAGTGGTAGTAAGACAGAAAAATCATGTTATTGATTATGTCCCTTTTTCCTTTTTTTCTTATCATTACTAAAAAAATTTCTTAAAAGTGATGATTTATTTTGATTTTCTGATTACAGTAAGATTTAATTTGTATGATTGTATATGAATAATATGTTTTCCTTTAGAAGAGTCGTCATAAATTCTGAAAATTCTAATCTAAAACAAAAAACAATCCACTCAAAAGGTGTTGTTCCTTTAAAAATAACATCAGAAGCAATCTGCGGAACTGTTGTTCCTTCCGAAAGGAACAGCAAGAATCTGCGAAAATTCTATTCCTTTCGAAAGGAACAACAGAAGTCTTGTTCCCTTAGAAAGGAACAACAAAAGCTC
Organism: Pinus albicaulis; assembly: GCA_034641835.2. Lineage (NCBI taxonomy): Eukaryota > Viridiplantae > Streptophyta > Pinopsida > Pinales > Pinaceae > Pinus > Pinus albicaulis. Next base: position 4,454 of record JAXQQM020072253.1, read on the forward strand.
AAAACAAGCGAAATAAACAGAGTTTTTGAAAAAGAAAAAAAAACAGAATTCCATGAAACAAATAAAAACTCGAAATAAACGAAATAAACAGAGATTTGAAAAAAACAAATTCCATGAAACAAACAATCCAAATAAATGAACAATCTTTATATACAAAAATTAAAAAAATAAATGATTTAATACACTGGTGCCGAGGAGGAGTTATCTCCTTCAGCTAGAATTTGCATGGTAGAGTCTTCCCATAATTGTTGGTAAAAGGATTCTCGGGTAAGTGGTTTATGATACAATCGTATTCGATTACCGTTTACCTTAAAGGAATGTCCAGATCCATCAATGGGGGCTAATGTAATAATGCCATTATCATGCACTTCTTTTATTTCATAGGGTCCAAGCCATCGTGTCTGGAGTTTCCCTGGAAAATCCTGAAACCTAGAATCATATAGGAGTGCCCAGTCTCCTTCGTGGAAGATCTTTTGTTTGATAAGGGCGTCATGCCATTTTTCTCTCTGTTGTTGGATTAACACTGTGTGCTGAAGAGCAGAGAGCCTAATTTCATCTAATTCATTAATTTGCTGCAGTCTTTTGTCCTGAGCTTCATTTAAATCTAGACCCACCTTTTGAGTTGTTCTTAATGTCTGAATTTCAAATTCTATTGGAAAGATGGGTTCTTTTCCAAATACCAATTGATATGGTGAATATCCCGTAGTGGGTCTCCATGTTGTTCGGTATGCCCACAATGCTTCTAGCAATATGTAGGCCCAATCTCGTCTGTGCGAGGCAAATTTTTTTGTTAATATAGATTCAATCACTTTGTTCGTGCTCTCTACTTGGCCATTGGCTTGTGGGTGGTATGGGGTTGTAATCTTGTGCTGAATGTGGTAGTTTTGTAGTGTTTCAGCTAATTTATTACCTACAAACTGTGGTCCTCCATCTGTGATTATATCCCTTGGGAGGCCATATCGCACAAAGTTTTGGAAAATAAATTGTATTACAGAGTCCTCTGTAGCTTTTGAAAGTGCCTCTGCTTCAACCCACTTAGTGACATACTTGGTTGCAACTAAGATGTATGTTTTTTGGTTTGATGGAGGGCTAATAGGGCCAAAAAAATCAAGCGCACAGTGTTCAAATGGTTCAATCACTAGTTGCGGGTTCAAAGGCATTTCATCAGATTGCCCAGGGTGACCTGCACTTTGGCAGCTATCACAGGCTTGCACAAATTTTTTGGCATCTTTAAAGATGGTAGGCCAATAACAGCCTATTCCTAAAACCTTATGGGTGGTTCTACGATCTGCAAAATGCCTGCCACACTGCCCATCATGGAATGCTTTCAAAATATCAAATACCTTGTCCTCCCGGACGCATCTTCTTATTTGCATATCTGCCCCTGTGTGAAATAGGTAGCCCCCAATCCAAGAGAATCAGGTACTACGTTGTATTATCTGTTTTTGTTCATTAAGGGATAGATGTTTAGGTAATTTACCTATTGCCAAATAATTTGCTATATCAGCATACCATGGAGTTCTGACATTAAAAGCGAACAAATGTTCATCTGAGAAGTGGTCTTCAACTGCTTCTGTATCTATTGGCTTTGGCATTCTTGACAGAAAGTCAGCTACAGGGTTCTCTTTCCCAGGTCGATCTTTGATTTTAATGTCGAATTCCTGCAATAAAATCAAACATCTTATCACTCTTCCATTTGTAACAGGTTTATTTGCTAAGAATTTAATGGCAGAGTGATCAGTATATAGTACTACAGGATACCCAGTTATATAATGTCTAAACTTATTTACAGCATGAATTACAGCTGAAAATTCCTTCTCAGTCACAGTATAATTTAATTCAGTAGGGGATAGATTTTTTTTAATGTAATAGATTGCATATGGTTTCTTGTCTTCGTCCTGCCCAAGCACCACTCCAATTGTTGTGTCTGAGGCATCAGATGAAATTTGGAATGACAAATTCCAATTTGGGCTCCTCAGCACTGGGGCTGTTGAAACAAGCTTTTTTCAGATCTTTGAAGGAATTGTCACATTTATCAGTCCAAATGAAATCAACATTTCCAGTTAGTGCATATAAAGGTGTAGCTATTCGAGAATAATGTTCTATAAATCTCCTATAATAACCAGAAAATCCAAGAAAGCTACGTACCTCTGTTTGTGTTGTGGGTGTGGGTATTAACAAGATTATTTGAATTTTAGCTGGGTCCACCTGAATTCCAGCTGTTGAAATATAATGCCCTAAGATAACTCCTTCAGTCATCATCATATGACACTTTTCATGGCTTAAACAAAGCCTAGTGTCAATACATATTTGCAACACCTTTTTTAAATTTTCTTATGCTGGCTCAAATTCATCCCCATAAGGTGTGAAGTCATCCATATATAATTCAAGACATTCATTTATTAAGTCTGCAAAGATGATGAGAATGGCCCTTTGGAATGTAGTAGGGGCATTGCATAGGCCAACAGGGAAGACTCGGTAAGCAAATGTCCCCCATGGACAGGTAAAAGTAGTTTTGTCTTGTTCTTCAGGGGAAATCTGGATTTGATTGTACCCACTGAAGCCATCAAGGAAAGAAAATAATTTCTTTCCTACCAATGTGTCTAATACCTGGTCAATGAAAGGAAGGGGAAAGTGGTCTTTCTGTGTTGCCTTGTGTTGAAGCCCCGAAAATCGAGTCTACAACAAGAGGAATACCCATCCGGTCCGGACCTTGGTTAGCAGCTCCTTTTCCGTTTGGTGTAGTGGGTCTGACTGGGGATAATGGGACCAGTTTCCCAATATGTGTGTGTGTGTTGAAAATAGATATTTAATCTCTAAGAAGGTTCGTAAGTGAAATGCTTTTATTCTATTTATAATCTAATTATATGCAAATTGTGTTCTAATTTAAACAGAAATATCTAATTCTAAACTAAACCCGAGATAAAATCTTGTTTATGCGATCTAAAATAATTTCGAATAACAAACGATAATAAAGATTATTCAACTGTTATAAGAAAATAATTCAATAAAGATAAACCACTTCATATAAAAAGTTAGATGAAACAGTTTTGAAAAACATATCGCATAATAAGCTATTCATACATTAAGCATAAATAAATAATTATTACCATATAGAAGTGCCAAATGATAACTTAAGCATTCAAGCATCAATATATAAACAACTGAAAATAAATATTACTTTAACACAGAAGCAGAAATAGTTAAGAGATAAAAGTACCATTTATAACTGGTTCTACTCATGAGCTAAATGCAATAATGATTTATCTCTTCTTAATCCAACATCTACTAAGAGTATAGAAATGCAACATCAGTAGCAGATATTAGACACAGATATCAATAAATCTCGTTCCATTCATTCATCAAAACCTCCTCTAAGGGTGCAGACGTGCATGTTCTGAGGATAAGTTTTTGACAAATTTCTGGACCCTTCTCTAAATGCATGAGAAGGGTTTAAATACTACTAACTAAATCTAATTATAGTTTATTACAAAAATTTAGGATTCGGTTTAAATGACCGTCCTTTTTCTATGCAAAAATAAATTAAAACTAAAACTAAATCTAAAATTAAAAACTATTAACTAAATACTTATGAATCTGGTCTTTGAATTTGCAAGCATCCAGCATTGATTTGAGAAGAGGGGGCTAGCCGAATTTAGATTTTAATTGTCCCGAAAAGATGGAATCAACAAGTGTTGGCGCGATCTTCTCAGCAGAATTAATGATGCAATTAAGAGAACTTCATTGGCTGTGTGGTTTAACCAGGCACGTCCAGTAAGAATCCCAATTTAATTTTGTCAATCCTTGAATTGATTTTGCCTTCTCTTCAGATTTCTGTTTCCACTCTGTTTGCAATTGCTGTGCTTGTGGTAGGTATCCTGAAATAGTTTCCGAAATCAAATTAACTTTGTTCAAATTTCCATTTACACAATCAGTCATGTTACTTGCTGCTGTAGCTGCTTCCTCTGTTGCATTTTCTGCCTCTCTGATCTGTGCATCCCAATTATTGAAGAGTATTTCTTTATGACCATCATTGATAATTGGTGCTCCTAATCTTTTTCCTTCCTCTGTATTTTGCCATGCCAAATAATTAGTAACTCTTTCATTAATTAAATCATAATCATGTCGTAATTATATGACATGATTAATGATTTTATCACTTTCTTGACAAAAAGAGTTCCATTGCGAGATTTTTTGGCATAATATATCTTGTTGTTGCAGTAGTTGATTATTCAAAGAAATAGATTCTGAGATAAACTCTGTAAGCTTGGGTTCGTCTTTATGCATCTCTTGCATAATCTGTATTTGTTTTTCTTTTTCGGCCAAGCTTTTCTGATATCCGATCTGCATTTGTTGAAACTTTTGCTGTAACTTTTCAAATCGTATTTGTGCTTCATTGTTGGCATGTGCTTGTTGCAATTGTTGTTGCAAAACTTGTATTTGATCCTCTTTTTCATTTAATAACAGCCGTACCTCAGATTCTTTGTCAATAGTTGCGGAGGCATAAGCTCTTGTAATCTAAGATAATTTAGTAAGATTTTCAGTGGGATCTGTAGTAGGATCTTTCCATAAAACATCCAATTGTTCTGCATCAGTGGAGAGCGCACTTTCTAATTTTCTCTTCTTTCTTTACGTCCTTACTACTGCTTTGTATAGTCTCCTGTTATTCGCGCCTGCAATTTTACGAATTAAGTGAGAATAGTGATATGAGAAAGGTGACGGGATAGTTTTAAATGCTGAAGGCGTATGAAATATATTATTTAATCGTAAAAGAACCTTTCAATCAAAACAAAATCCTTTTTCATTAATAATTGACAATCCATTCATTAACTTGACATTAAGGCGCATAACGGGTCTCGATTTACGAAAATATTTTCTTCGTAGAATGAGATTTTAAGAATCTGCGATAATGCGATCTGTGATTTGCTTTGCAATATCGCAAAATCGCAATATTGCAAATCGCAACTTTCACAAATTGAAATCATAGCAACTTACGTAAATCGCAGCTTACGCAAATCGCAATTTACGCAAATCGCAAATTACGCAAATCACAATCAGTAACATCACGGAATCGCAATATCGCGGCATCGCAATATCGTGAAATCACAATATCGCAAAATATAACATATGAAAAATATCCGTTAATATATTTTCTGCGATATCCGATTTGCGACAAATATTTTAATGCACAGTTATTGGATCGCGCTTATCGCAATTTAGAAGATTCTGCTTTGCAAAAGATATCTTGTACTTTTTGTTGCGATGGATGCGAAATTTTCTTCAAAGAAAGGTTTTATTGTAATCTATCATAAACTTAAGTTTATCTAAAGATTTTCTAAGGAATTTTCTTAAGTTAATGATAGTAAGTTTTATTTGAAAAAGAAAACAAGCACTAATTTAATTTTTTGGATTTTTTAAACTAAGGGTCCCCACTAATTTAGTATTATTACTAATATTAAATAAAAAGGGGGGTTGTTGCTGGCTACAACACCTTGTTAAGTTCACGGTAATCTACACATATTCTCAACTTTCCATTCTTTTTTGGTACCACTACTAATGGAGAGACCCACTAGCTATCAGATATTGGATAGATGAAATTAACATCCAATAGTTTTTGTAATTCAGCTTTCATAATATCTTTAAGGTGAGGGTTTAGTCTTCTTTTGGGTTGGTGAATGGGTCTCACATATTTTTCAATATAAATGTGGTGTGTACACAATTGGGGGTCAATTCCCTTCATGTCTCGGTAATCCCATGCAAAGGCTGCTTTGTATTTTCGCAATAATTGGATCAACTTCTCTTCTTGTTCAGCAGTCAGATTTTTGTTAATGTTTAGAGTTTTTCCCAGCTCAATTTCTACAATCTTACTATTGTACACAAAATTAGTAGGTATTACTTGATCATGAATGTCTTTCAAAGGATCTTCTTCTTCATTATTATCAAATTCTGCCTTGATCATGTGACATTGTAGATGGGATCTGATTTGTGGTTTATTAATAAAACTATTGATGATATCATCCTCTGTTTGATCTTTAAAATCAAGAGCATTTTCTATAGTTAGAGGTGATCTCATATTTTCCATAAGATATGATACAGGTTGTTTTCTTGTTTTGATTATTGATAGACTTGGCTGGGCTGGGGGATATAAAGCTAAATTCTTGACATAGTTTCCCCTTGTTAATGTCATGTTGCCTTGTCGGCATCCAATATAAGCATCAGCAGTTGTCAACCAAGGTCTACCTAAGATTAACGGGTGTCCCTCTAGCCGGTTCTTTGGATTGATAACCAAGAATTCAACAGGGTATTCCTAGGAATCTACAGATACCATTACATCTTGTAGTGTACCCTCTGGTTTGACTACCGATTGTCAGCCAATTCCAATAAGGTTGTTTTTGGTTCTAGCGATGTAATGCCAAGTTTTTGATAGGTGGTGGTTGTTAGGATATTGATTGCTACTCCCAAATCAATTAAGGCATTTGGAAACAATTGCCCATGGATTTGAACTGTCACTATAGGATTTCCTGGGTCTTCATATTTTACGGGTGTTTCCATCCCTGATAATAAGTCAGATAAAGTACCGACTATTTGGACAGTTGGATTGGTGGTTGTTCTCCTCTTTGGCTTCTTTATGCATAATTCCTTAATGGTTTTTGCATATATAGGAATGTCTTGGATATCTTGGAGGAGAGGGATTTTTATACACAAATTTTTTAATTCTCCTAGAAGGTCAAAATTAGGATGTTCCAATGGGCGCGGTATGATTAATCGTTCTGGGAATGGTGGAGAGGAAGTTGTTACTTGTTGTTGATTTTTTTGTTGAACCTCCTCTTTCTGTAATATTTTTTCTATAGGAAACAGATCTTCAATATGAACATTATTATTTCTCTCTATTTCTACTATGCATCCAGAACTTAATTGAAGGTGATTGCACTCCCTCAGTTCAGTTTCTAATTCTTGGGGTTCCATTATTTTCACAAACTGAACTAGCCTATTGTTTGGGTTTGGGTTGGGCTGAGCTAGGATTTGTGGTCTTAAATTGGTCTAGGGGTTTGTATAGGGAGCTGGCAGTGTAGGTTGAGAGAGAGGAATTGTTCCAGTTGGTTGATTTGTACGTCTTTTCCAGTTTGACTGCCAGGCCTGACTCTGCGAAGTATAGGGGGACCATTGTGTTGGATAGGTGTTATTTTTCCAAAACGGTGGGCAGAAAGGAAAACTAGGCCAATTAGTTTGATTTTTTTGATTTGGCCAAGATGTTGTCGGGAATGGTTGTTGTGACCAATTGGGGAAAGGTGGTTGATTTTTCCACATTCCATTATATTGTTGGGCATTGTATTGAGGAGGCTGAAAAGAAGAAAATGGATCAATTGGCATACCTGATTGTCGTGGCTGCCATTGTCGGTGCTGATTAAGCAGACATACCACTTCTGATTCTTCTTTCGCCTCCTTATAAATTGCTTTTAGGCCAGGAAGCGAGGGACATCCTTCTGTAGGGTGATCTCTTGTGCAAATGTCACTGACTTTGATTACATCTAATGAACATTCTTTTTGGTTGTGTTTCTTCCTGCATTTGGGACAGAATATCGCCAAATGTTTCTCTACTTCTGCTTGCTTTTGTTTAGCTTGCATAATGTCGAACTGCGTTGTTAGAGTCCCAAGTATGTCTGTCTTAAAATCTTCTAGCAGATTTCCAATCTCTGCACGAGTCACACCTTAATTAGAGGTCTTGTTTTCTCTTGTAATCATATCATGTTTTGTTGATTTTAGCCTTGTATTGCCCCTTGAACTCTTGATACACAAATCAATGATGTTAGCATAAATTTCCTGATATATATCACATTTCCCCATAATATTCAATGTTTCAACCCATTGATCTTTCATTCCCCTAATTAATGTAGTTTTAAACACATTATCAGGTAAGGGTAAGGATTCATAAGGGGATCTCTCAAGATTGTATTGAAACCATTCCACATATTCTTCCAAGGTTTCATTTGCTTTTTCTATCATTTGGAATATTTCATCTTTTAATTCCCGAGACTTGTAATAATCTTGATTTTTTTTAAAAATACAACCTTCATTTGATCCCAATCTGTTATGACACCTCCACCTAATCACATAAACCATCGTAAGGCCACCCCTTTTAATGTAGAAGGGAATAGTTTTAGCTTTTGGGGATCGGTGGTATAATCATATCCCTTGCATAACACATCAAATTCAAACAAAAATGCATTTGGATCTTATGATGTTAAGCCATGAAATGTGGGAATATGTTGAAGGGGAATGGCCTTCATAGGTGTATTGACTGTAGTGTCTACTATAGGATATTGCAGCATAGAGGTTTGCTAGGGTGTCTGGGCCATTTGGTCAAAGATGTGCCAATATCCTTCTGGGATCTACAAGGAATTTCTAGGCTGACTAGCAGGAGCAAGAATGGCTTTGACAGCACTTCCCTTATCTGGAACAATGAGTATTCCTTGGTTTTGAATGAGTTTAACAACACCTCCCTTATCTGGACTGCTTACTGGTTGGGCTATTTCAATAGGATATTTTGGGTCTCCTGTTTCTCCTGTTTTCCCTTCTCCTTCACGGAGATTACTAGAGTTCCCTTCTTGAGGGGAAATTATGCAAGGATTCTCAATTTCTTGGTAATCTTGCTCAATTCCCTCTGTTTGACCATGTATCTCAGCAAAGGCTTTATATGGTGACTTTGTAGCCTGAAGGGAACAAGTGGGCTGTCTAGATATATCTTTTATAAATCCTACTGATGGCTGAGATTCAATTCTTTTAAGGATTTCGTCAATAAAAGTTGTCTTCCCAAGGGTCATTGGTCCCTTAGGTTTTACAATTTTAGGAGGAATTTTTTTTTGCTTAGTTGGTCTATTCATTCAAGAAAACAAACCTTCATTCCTACCTAAATAAAGAAGCGTACCTACTTCTGCTGTGAAGCGGGCTGTGAGCAAGTGTGTTTCTTGCCCTGTGTGCAGGTTCTTACCTCCCGTCTTTAATACCCAATTCTTCTCAAGCAGAAGAAAATAAGTTGTGCATTACTCCTTTGAAATGGCATACACTCTCCCCGGCGACGGCGTCAAAATGTTGGAGCATAAAAAGGTATCTTTTGAACACCTAATTAGCCTACATTAATTATCAATTCGAGAGAGAATTTTTATTTCAAGAGTGTACTCTGTCTGAGGCTGAAATTAACTAAGAATAATGCTATGAAGATGTAGTATAGAATCTTAAATACAAGAGTAAACGGATGCTTGTAAAGAAATCTGATTACAGTAACATAAATGGAAATACTCTGAAATCTTAACTACATCAATCTGCAAACCATTGATCAGGGATACAGTAGCAGTAACTCCTTACCTTAGAAATCGATGCAATTGAAATCACACTAAGGCAAGATAACCAATCTGGGAACTTGGAAGCAGTAACCAGTGTTCTCTACAGTTGGTTTCCTTTTTCTTAAAGTAATAGAAATGAACTCAAACTACTTGCTGATAAAAATAACTGAAAGTAACTTCAAAGGCTAGAAAGGAACAACAACTTGTAATTCCTATGCATTCACAGGAACTGTAACCAACCTATCTCCTAATCTGAAGCTATGAATCAGAAATGAACAATAAACAAAAATGGAACAACAACATGAATTGAACAGCAATTATAAAATTAACTAAAATCAATACTTCAACCTTGTCGACATCTAATACCATGAAACAATCAATCATAAAGAATCGTAAACTAATAGAACAAAAACTTAGAATTGAATATAGAACAACAAAGTTTTATAACAATGGCAAGGTAAATAAACATCGAATGCACTTCCCGCAGATTATAAAATAGCAATGCAATTCGTTAATGATCACAATCAATATGTATTCAATCCAACAGTAGTCAATCAACTCTACAATCGAAATAAACTTTAAACACAACTTCACACAGCAGTAAGCAAAGATTAGAAATACAAACAACAAGGTAATTCCACCAGAGCTGGGCCCTTAGCACCATTGAAATACTACTGGGCTACTACAGAACTTAAGAGATGAAACGAAATGCGTCTTTGATACTAATCGAACATAAAGTATTACAGACACTGCTCTCTTAAAGCCGAGAGTAAATAAACACAATATTATATAGGAAAGGTTTTAATATGAGAACTTCCGACCCCCTGATCACTAAAGGACGTTGCTTTATATATCAGACCCTGACGGACAAGATGAGGAATAAGATGAGTTTGAATAGCAATTCCTCAGGATCGAAGGATCCTGAGGGATTTGCTTCCCTTCGTTTAGTTATCATCTTGGTTTACTTTGACCGAAGCCGAGCTGTCCCTTGCCTTTTCTTGGCAATGCGTTCGGATTTCCTTTTCTTTGGCTGGATGTGGTTTAACGCTGGTGGAGTAGCAGTTGCATTAATCTCAGCCTCACCTTTGGTACAGCTGTTCACTTCGTCTAATTCCTGTTTTATCAACAAAAAACAATCTTTAGTCCTCTTTTTACAATAAACATAAACCTTTCCAATTCTACCATAATTCTTATAGTAAATTACCTTTCTAAGGTAAAAAGGAGTAGGTCTATAGTAAAAGAATGAGAAAATACAAAATTATTTCATACCTTCTTCACTGCCCAACATACCCCCCTTCTTAATCTTTTTCATGTCCTCATGAAAACTATAGTTCACATGGAGAGCAGTCAAATAATAAGCCGCATAAGGTTTGTCATTAAAAGGCCTAAAACCATGCAGTGCAGCTAATTCCTCAAAAACAGGCTCTGTCTGTCCTTCGAGGAGTTCGTAAATGGCTTTGTAGTCTGAAGCAAGATACCATGCAATGGGGCTTCAGAACCTACATCCTAGCCAAAATGGTCCTTCGTTTAAACTGAGATTACTATAGGAAATCAAGCGGTCTGCAGCTAGCCCAAATTTTTTATAATTAAATGGTTCTCTATTTTGCACATTCTGATTGAAAATTTTCTATCAGAACATAGCTGCTATATAAGCCTGGTTTCTAATGGATAAAAAATAATCTTTCCCATTTAAGATAATTGATTTGTGGACAGGCCCCAATGCTTGGATAACACCTTTCTTTATCATCAAAATTTTCTGCCTAGCCCAAAATTGAAGTGGGTTCTGAGGTTCACTCCTAACCCACAAATCTAATTCATTTTCCTGCCTTTGAAAACAATTATAGGCTTTAAGCCATTTTAATTGATTTATAACAAAGGAAATGAATTCCTGATATTTAATATCTCCCACAAAAGGGCTATGATTTGACTCACAATCGTTTTCAAGTATTAGATTATGCAAATAAAATTCACACAAAAGGCACTGTACTTTGATCCCATAAAGTTTGCAGCATGATACAAAGTCATCTATAGTTTTTAGCTCTATGGATTTCCCTGCCCTAACTGCCTTAATCTTTAGCTGTAAATATCTTTCTAGTAAAAATAAAGCATAGTTTTTGGCAGGGCATCTATAGGCTAAGACATCAGTGTACAATGAGCAGAGAGTGTCCATTCGATTGTAGGCTAGTTTTAATTGATTCATTACCTTGTCAGCCTTTTCCTCTGTTTTTCGACACTTTTTGTGAGCTTCAGCTTCTGCTTCATGCATAGTATTCATTTGCTACTGCAACTCTTGATATCTCTTCCTAGGGAAAGTGTCCTCTTCCAACCTTTTCCTTTCTAGTCGGGCCTGTGCCAACTCCTCTTGCAGTCTGGCTAGTGTCGGGTCACTAAAAGTATGTTGACTACTAGCTTGCATGTTTTCACTTGAAGCGGGTCCCTTTGTAACAGATTGTGTTGGAACAACTATTTGTTGTTCCGTATCTCCATAATTAGGCTCAGGCATGGCTTCTGCAACTTGGGGGTTCCTATTAGTGGTCACTTTTCTCTTTTTTGAAATTCGCTTGGTAGCTATGCTTCTTCTCTTGGGGATTCGCTTAGGCATCTGTTTCATTCTCAGAACCCTAATGGTTTGCCTGAGCTATTCCATGAGTCTGTGAGTCTTCATTCGTTCCCTCCGAATTTTTTCAATCTCAGTTACTTTCCTCCTCTTTTTTAATGGAACATATATTCCTTTATCTGAACTTGTTTGCTCAACAGGGTTTTGGTCCATATCAGCCGCACCTTCAGTTAAGTTCTCTTCTTGGTTTTATTCTTCAACATTCATATGCCCTTGGCTAAATTATTCGGGAATAATACCCTCAGTTGACTCTGAAATCCCCTGAGGGCTTTCAGGTTGAGGTATTGCTTCAGTGTTCTCTTTTTCTTGTTCATGCCTTTTAGGGGAAGCAACCCTAGCTTCGCTAGGGTTTGTTGTTTCATCTAGAATTTTTTCAGTTGTTTCTTTGTTGACTTCAGAGTGCTCCTGCAACCTATTAATATCAATGTTAAGGTCCAAAGGGCTATGAGGCTGCACATAGTCACTCATATTGGCCAGAATTTGGGCCAATTGGTCTTCCTATAAAGGGCTTACAGTAGCATTTTTGGGAGGCTCTGTTGCTTCTTTGTCGCTACTATGATTATCTTCGTCCTCCTCAAAAGTATGATAGCTTCCTTCTTCCTCATTCAAATATCGAATTTCTCCTTCAATTTCCTCTTCCTCAGTATTTCCTTCCTCTGCACTGGATTGTTTCTCACCATTGGTGTGGTGACTTATTTCTTCTTCGTCTGAGTAGTGAATTTCTCCTTCCATTTCCTCTTCTTCATCAGTACGAGGACTTCCTCCATCCAATTGTGGAAGTTGTTCATCCTCTGAGTTGTGAAATTCCAGGGGCTGGCTACTACTTCCTAGAAGTCCTTCCATCATCCCACTACTTCTTTTTGAATGGAGGGACCGTCTGTGAGTTGATGGCTCAGCTATTGAGCCAGCCATTCTCTTCCATTTCGGGGCAGGTAAGGCTAACCCTCCATCAAGGAAGAATATCAACTCTTCCCAGCTAGTCTGTTACTAGGCGAGGCTACGACTAACTATTAATCGAATTAGGCAGTGGTGGCTGACCACCATGTCTGCGTGCTGAGCTTTTCTTATATTACGGGCAATATCATGCAGTAAGGAATTTAAAAATGTAGGTAAATTTACAGTGCATTTCTGTTTTAATATAGCGAGTAACTTAAGGTGGTGAGGTCTTACCACATCTTTTCTTTTGTCGTACGTTATATAGGCATGCAGTATCTTGGCCAATTATGTCCATGGTTCTCCCAATGATGTTGGCTGAACTCCTTTGCTTTTGACAACCAATGTCTGTCCGTCATCCTGAAAAATCTTCATGGCTTCTCAAATCCTAATCTTCTTCTGAGTCCATATAGTTCCTTGTGCTGGTATGCCAGAAACCTCTACAAATATTTCATTGGATACAACTATTTGTCTTCCTCTAACCATGGAAAATCCTTCTTGCAAGTTCTGTAAAAATTCGGTGGCCACTGCTTCATGGGGTTGTTGCATCCTCATGAAATATGTAATCCATCCCAATATTTCCAAGATATCTCGTGCAGCATCAGAAACAAATAACACTTGCAGCTCACTGCGAATTGGTCGCCCTCCCATTATCTCTGCAAACTGTTAGTTCTCTCCAAACACACAGTGATCGCAATGGAACAACATAGCACGGTGAATTGGAATAATGTCATTAAATTTTTGTTATTCCCTAGAATGTAGGGATTTGGTTCGCATACAGTTAAAGAAATATCAGGATGTGATCTGCATGCAGACATCCGCACCCCCCCTGAGGGATGATACGTCATCCTCGACCGTCAATTGAGAGAGGCAAGTGTGGCACAACAGTAGTACAACAGGAAAAAATAGGCATATTTATGATACATTCAATCAAATTATAGAAATTACGGAAATCAATGCGTGTTATAAATCGTTAATAGATATAAAATCATTTGTAATGATTCAAATATAAGGAGAAGGGACAACTTAAGATAAACATAAGTATATATGCATTTATTACCCACTTCAAACTAATATGATCGATTTGTAATGATTTTCATCTATAATAGGTTCGAAATCAAAGGTTAAGGATTCATACTTTCATTTGATATTTAAATAGAGATATAGGAAAAAGGGTTAAATATGACTATTTATGTGTATAAATGTGACTCCAATACCATCAGCAGAGCTCTGTTGCCCATAGGTGTCCATAACCTTGACAGAGTTGCTTTTTCACCCTTGGACCATTGTCCTTTGTTTATGCTGAGGAAGTGCCTGTTAAATGTCATAATGGAGGCCACTGTACTGGCTTGGTGACCAGATAAATCAAAATGCCATTCACCGGGAAGAAGTGAAAAGTGGGCAGTCCGGCTCGTGATGAGACCTCATGTTCCAAGGACTTCCTTAATTTTTTCAATAGTCCATTGGACCATATCCCTGGTTTGGGGGCCATGATGGGAATGCCACTTCACTGAATTCCTTATGATCATGGTAGGCTGGCTCTTGATGAGACCCCCTATCCTCCATCTACCAAATCATAAAATTATTAGTGAACTATGTAAATATTTTCTTTTTCACATAGCACTTTCCTACTTATACATAAAGGATGGCTCAACACTCCTTAAGAGTAGGGATGGTGGAAGAAGTATGAACATATCAAAAGAAAAAATATGCCCTTATTCCTACTCCATAAATAAGAATCAAAGAAATTTATAACATATGGGAAGAACCAACATGATAAAGATAATCGATCAGATTAATTTAGTGGTAGTAAGACAACAAAATCATGTTATTGATTATGTCCCTTTTTCCTGTTTTTCTTATCATTACTAAAAAAATTTCTTAAAAATGATGATTTATTTTGATTTGCTGATTACAGTAAGCTTTAATTTGTATGATTGTATATGAATAATATGTTTTCCTTTAGAAGAGTCATCATAAATTCTGAAAATGCTAATCTAAAACAAAAAAAAAATCCACTCAAAAGGTGTTGTTCCTTTAAAAATAACAGCAGAAACAATCTGCAGAACTATTATTCCTTCCGAAAGGAACAACAAGAATCTAAAAAACTTTTGTTCCTTTCGAAAGGAACAGCAGAAGTCCTGTTCCTTTAGAAAGGAACAAAAAAATCTCAAAACAAGCGAAATAAACAGAGTTTTTGAAAGAAAAAAAAAATGGAATTCCATGAAACAAATAAAAACTCGAAATAAATGAAATAAACAGAGATTTGAAAAAAATGAATTCCATGAAACAAACAATCCAAATAAATGAGCAATATTTATATACAAAATTTAAAAGAAGAAATTATTTAATAAACTGGTGCCGAGGAGGAGTTATCCCCTTCAGCCAGAATTTTCATGGTAGAGTCTTCCCGTAATTGTTGGTAAAAGGATTCTCGGGTAAGTGGTTTATGATACAATCGTATTCGATGACCGTTTATGTTAAAGGAATGTCCAGATCCATCAATGGTGTCTAATGTAATAGTGCCATTATCATGCACTTTTTGTATTTCATAGGGTCCGAGCCATCATGTATGGAGTTTCCCTGGAAAATCCTGAAACCTAGAATCATATAGGAGTGCCCAGTCTCCTTCGTGGAAGATCATTTCTTTGATAAGGGCTTCATGCCATTTTTCTCTCTCTTGTTGGATTAGCACTATGTGCTGAAGAGCAGAGAGCCTAATTTCATATAATTCATTAATTTGCTGCAGTCTTTTGGCCTGAGCTTCATTTAAATCTAGACCCACCTTTTGAGCTGTTCTTAATGTCTGAATTTCAAATTCTATTGGAAATATGGGTTATTTTCCAAATACCAATTGATATGGTGAATATCCCGTAGTGGGTCTCCATGTTGTTCGGTATTCCCAAAATGCTTCTGGCAATCTGTAGGCCCAGTCTCGTCTGTGCGAGGCAACGATTTTTGTTAATATAGATTAAAACACTTTGTTCATGCTCTCTACTTGGCCATTGGCCTGTGAGTGGTATGGTGTTGTAATCTTGTGCTAAATGTGATAGTTTTGTAGTGTTTCAGCTAATTTATTACCTACAAACTGTGGTCCTCCATCTGTGATTATATCCCTTGGGAGGCCATATCGCACAAATATTTGGAAAAGAAATTGTATTACAGAGTCCTCTGTAGCTTTTTAAAGTGCCTCTGCTTCAACCCACTTAGTGACATACTCGGTTGCAACTAAGATGTATGTTTTTGGTTTGATGGAGGGCTAATAGGGCCAACAAAATCAAGCACCCAGCGTTCAAATGGTTCAATCACTAGTTGAGGGTTCAAAGGCATTTCATCAGACTGCCTAGGGCGACTTTCCATTTGGCAGCTATCACAGGCCTGCACAAATTTTTTGGCATCTTTAAAGATGGTCGGCCAATAATACCCTATTTGTAAAACCTTATGGGTAGTTCTACGATCTGAAAAATGCCCGCCACATTGCCCATCATGGCATGCTTTCAAAATATCAAATACCTCGTCCTCCCGGATGCATCTTCTTATTTGCATATCTGCCCCTGTGTGAAATAGGTAGCCCCCAATCCAAGACAATCAAGTACTATGTTGTATTATCTGTTTTCGTTCATTAAGGGATAGATGTTTAGGTAATTTACCTATTGCCAAATAATTTTCTATATCAGCATACCATGGGGTTCTGACAGTAACAGCGAACAAATGTTCATCTGGGTAATGGTCTTCAACTACTTCTATATCTGTTGGCTTTGGCATTCTTGACAGAAAGTCAGCTACAGGGTCCTCTTTCCTAGGTCGATCTTTGATTGTAATGTCGAATTCCTGCAATAAAAACAACCATCTTGTCACTCTTCCATTTGTAACAGGTTTATTTGCTAAGCATTTAATGGCAGAGTGATCAGTATATAGTACTACAGGATACCCTGTTGTATAATGTCTAAAATTATTTACAGCATGAACTACAGCTAAAAATTCCTTCTCAGTCACAGTATAATTTAATTCAGTAGGGGATATATTTTTGCTAATGTAATAGATTGCATATGGTTTCTTGTGTTCCTCCTGCCCAAGCACCGCTCCAATTGCTATGTCTGAGGCATCGAATGAAATTTGGAATGGAAAATTCCAATTTGGGCCCCTCAGCACTGGGGCTGTTGAAACAAGATTTTTCAAATCTTTGAAGGCATTTTCACATTTATCTATCCAAATGAAATCAACATTTCCAGTTAGTGCATATAAAGGTGCAACTATTCAAGAATTATGTTCTATAAATCTCCTATAATAACCAGAAAATCCAAGAAAGCTACGTACCTCTGTTTGCATGGTGGGTGTGGGTATTAACAAGATTATTTGAATTTTAGCTAAGTCCACCTGAATTCCAGCTACTGAAATATAATTCCCTAAGACAACTCCTTCGGTCATCATCATATGACACTTTTCATGGCTTAAACAAAGCCTAGTGTCAATAAATATTTGTAACACCTTTTCTAAATTTTCTTATGCTGGCTCAAAGTCATCCCCATAAGGTGTGAAGTCATCCATATATACTTCGAGACCTTCATTTATTAAGTCTGCAAAGATGCTGAGAATGGCCCTTTGGAATGTAGCAGGGGCATTGCATAGGCCAACGGGTAAGAATCGGTAAGCAAATGTCCCCCATGGACAGGTAAAAGTAGTTTTGTCTTGGTCTTCAGGGGCAATCTAGATTTGATTGTACCCACTAAATCCATCAAGGAAAGAAAAGAATTTCTTTCCTGCCAATGTGTCTAATACCTGGTCAATGAAAGGAAGGGGAAAGTGGTATTTCTGTGTTGCCTTGTTAAGTTCATGGTAATCTACACATATTCTCCACTTTCCATTCTTTTTTGGTACCACTACTAATGGAGAGACCCACTTGCTATCAGATATTGGGTAGATGAAATTAACATCCAATAGTTTTTGTAATTCAGCTTTCACAATATCTTTAAGGTGAGGGTTTAGTCTTCTTTGCGGTTGGCGAATGGGTCTCGCATCTTTTTCAATACAGATGTGGTGTGTACACAATTGGGGTTCAATTCCCTTCATGTCTGGGTAATCCCATGCAAAAGCTGCTTTGTATTTTCGAAATAATTGGATCAACTTCTCTTATTGTTCAGCAGTCAGATTTTTGTTAATTTTTAGAGTTTTTCCTGGCTCAATTTCTACAATATTTCTATTGTACACAGAAGTAGTAGGTATTACTTGATCAGGAATGTCTTTAAAAGGATCTTCTTCTTCTTTATTATCAAATTCTGCCTTTATCATGCGACATTGTAGATGGGATCTGATTTGTGGTTTATTAATAAAACTATTGATGATATCATCCTCTGTTTGATCTTTAAAATCAAGAGCATTTTCTATAGTTAGAGGTGATCTCATATTTTCCATAAGATATGATACAGGTTGTTTTCTTGTTTTGATTATTGATAGACTTGGTTGGGCTGGGGGATATAAAGCTAAATTCTTGACATAGTTTCCCCTTGTTATTGTCATGTTGCCTTGTCGGCATCCAATATAACCATCGGCAGTTGCCAACCAAGGTCTACCTAAGATTAACGGGTGTCCCTCTAGCCGGTTCTTTGGATTGATAACCAAGAAGTCAACAAGGTATTCCCAGGAATCTACAAATACCATTACATATTGTAGTGCACCCTCTGGTTTGACTACCGATTGGTCAGCAAATTCCAATAAGGTTTTTGTTGGTTCTAGCGATGTAATGCCAAGTTTTTGACAGGTGGTGATTGTTAGGATATTGATTGCTGCTCCCAAATCAACTAAGGCATTTGGAAACAATTGCCCATGTATTTGCATTGTCACTATAGGATTTCTTGGGTCTTCATATTTTACGGGTGTTTCCATCCCTGATAATAAGTCAGATAAAGTACTGACTATTTGGACAGTTGGATTGGTGGTTGT
Organism: Pinus albicaulis; assembly: GCA_034641835.2. Taxonomy (NCBI): domain Eukaryota; kingdom Viridiplantae; phylum Streptophyta; class Pinopsida; order Pinales; family Pinaceae; genus Pinus; species Pinus albicaulis. The sequence goes on from JAXQQM020072253.1 coordinate 23,285, forward strand.
TATCCTCTTTATCTTCTTTATGCATAAGTCCTTAATGGTTTTTGCATATATAGGAATGTCTTGGATAGATTGGAGGAGAGGGATTTTTATACACAAATTTTTTAATTCTGCCAGAAGGTCAAAATTAGGATTTTCTAATGGGCGCGGTATGATTAATCGTTCTGGGAATGGTGGAGAGGAATTTGTTACTTGTTATTGATTTTTTTGTTGAACCTCCTTCTCTTTCTGTAATGTTTTTTCTACAGGTAACAGATCTTCAATATGAACATTATTATTTCTCTCTATTTCTACTATACGTCCAGACATTAATTGAAGGTCATTGCACTCCCTCAGTTCAGTTTCTAATTCTGGGGGTTCCATTATTTGGAAAGACTGAACTGGCCTATTGTTTGGGTTTGGGTTGGGCTGGGCTGGGAGTTGTGGTCTTAAATTGGTCTGGGGGTTTGTATAGGGAGCTGGCAGTGTAGGTTGAGAGAGAGGAATTGTTCCAGCTGGATGATTTGTAGGTCTTTTCCAGTTTGAATGCCAGGCTTGACTCTGCGAAGTAGAGGGGGACCATTGTGTTGGATAGTTATTATTTTGCCAAAATGGTGGGCAGAAAGGAAAACTAGGCCAATTAGTTTGATTTGTTTTATTTGGCCAAGATGTTGTAGGGAATGGCTGTTGTGACCAATTGGGGAAAGGTGGTTGATTTTTCAACATTCCACTATATTTTCGGGCATTGTATTGAGGAGGCTGAAAAGAAGAAAATGTATCAGTTGGCATACCTAATTGTCGTGGCTGCCATTGTCGGCGCTGATTAAGCAGACATACCACTTCTGATTCTTCTTCCGCCTCCTTATAAACCACTTTTAGGCCAGGAAGCGAGGGACATCCTTCTGTAGGGTGAACGTTTGTGCAAATGGCACAGACTTTGATTACATATAACGAAAATTGTTTGTGGCTGTGTTTCTTCCTGCATCTGGGACAGAATATCGCCAAATTTTGCTTTGCTTCTTCTTTCTTTTGTTTAGCTTGCATAATGTCAAACTGCGTTGTTAGAGTCCCAAGTATGTTTGTCTTAAAATCTCCTAGCAGATTTCCAATCTCTGCATGATTCACACCTTCATTAGAGGTCTTGTTTTCTCTCGTAATCATATCATGTTCTGCTGATTTTAGCCTTGTATTGCCCCTCAAACTCCTGATACACAAATCAATGATGTTAGCATAACTTTCTTGATATATATCACCTTTTCCCATAATATTCAATGTTTCAACCCATTTATCTTTCATTCCCCTAATTAATGTAGTTTTCAACACATTATCGGGTAAGGGTAAGGATGCATAAGGGGATCTCTAAAGATTGTATTGAAACTGTTCCACATATTCTTCCAAGGTTTCATTTGGTTTTGCTTTCATTTTGAATATTTTATCTTTTAGTTCCCGATGTCAAGGCATAAAAAGGTGTCATTTTAACACCTATTTATCTCACATTAATTATCAATCCAGGAGAGACTTTTTATTTCAAGATTGCACTCTGTCTGAGGCTGTAATTCATCCAAGAGAAACGCTGTGAATATGTAGTACATAATAACAAATACAAAAGTAACAAATTCTTGTAAAGAAACCTAATTAGAGTGACATGAATGGAAAGATTAAACTACATCAATCTTGCAAAACATCAATCAGGGATGCAGTAGCAATAACTCTTTCCCTTAGAAATTGATGCAAGATAACCAATCTGGGGACCTGGAAGCAATAACCTCTATCCTCTACAGTTGGAGATCTTGAAGCAATTGAAACGAAAGCAAATTCAATGAACATAACTTAAAAGAAACGAAATCTGGAAAGGAACAACAACATGTAACTATAACTCATCTGTTTGCTAATCGAAGACTATGAATAAACAATGAACAGAAATAGAACATCAACATGAAATGAACAGCAATTACAATTCTAACATACTCAAGCAACTAGATTTTCATGCTTTAATTCTGTCAACAGCCACTCACCACGCAACAACCAATTATAGCAAATTATAAACTAATGGAACAACAACTTGAATCAGATACATAACAGCAATGCTTTATGATAATAACAAGATAATCGAACGGAAAATGTGCTTCTTGTAAAAGATGAAATAGCAATGACTCTGTATTTGATCTAACAACAGTAAACCGGTTCTGTAATTGAAACAAACATTAAACACACTTCACACAACAGAAATAAAAGAATATAAATACAAACAGTGGATCGCTCCACTAGGGTTGGGCCCTCAACCGCCGGTGAAAGCGCCGCTAGGCTACTGCAGAGCTTGAGAAATGGAACGAGAACGCCTCTTTGTATTAATAAAATATGAATAGATTTTACATCAGCTTCTCTTTGATCACAAGAGTCAAGGAATTACATTGTTACAAAGGGAATTCAATAATCATCCATTGTTTTTCATCCTCTCCAATACACAATACATGCTCTCCTTTTATAATCAAAAGGAAGAGAAATTAAATAGCAAATATGATCTCTCATAACAATATTGGATTTTTCCCAACAACTTGATCAACCAGAAAATATATTTGCAACAATATTTCAACAAGAGCAAGGTGAATTTGGCTTTGCAGCTGAGATTTGGAGGACGGTTGTAACAACAAATCTGAGAAAATCGTGCTCAAAGAAGCCTGCGTTTCTCTCAATACAGGCCGAATTTGAGTAAACCATTCTATACTAAAGTTAATTGGGCCCGTTCTGGACAAAACCCATGTTCCAGATTTTCCATATTCTTCTTCATTTTCCCAGAATCTTAACCGAAAAACTGTCACTTCTTATTCTAGCGAATTTCTGAGTTAGAATATTTCATGATGATTTGGAAATCAAATCTGCAGTTTGGAAAATATCTTGGAGGCTAAAATGTTGAGTGATATTACAAAATATATTAATAAACCATCATTGATAAAATTATGCATAATAATCATCAATTTATTAAAAATAAAAGATAAGAAATAATATTCATCCATAAGAGCATAAATCATTATAAGATATATTTATATGATAAATTATAATAAATGACATGATAAAGAAGAGTAAAAATGGATGTAACAAGTGTTAAAAATTGGTCGTATTCACAACCCAACATACCCTCAAACTGAATATATTGCATGTCCTCATGCAACCCACAACTGAATATATTGCATGTTCTCATGCAACCCAAAGATAAAACCCATGTGTTAACCAAGCAAAGAAAATTGTTCATCTCAACTCATGAAATGGATGGAACAAATGAATGTTTCCTCAAATAATGAATATTCAATTTTAGAAATCTTGATAAAGGCATAACAATTTTTATAGTTGACATTCAACTATATGTATATGAAGTTGCATAAAAATGTGACATAAGTAACAACAAACTTCATTAACCATTTTTTCAAAAATCAGATCGTTTTGATGCATGGATCATGAGATATATAAAAAAATGGTTGTAGGTGATAGTGAATAATTTTCAAAATTTTATGAACTAATTTAGCGTGAAATTATCTGGGTTTGTGTATTTTAATGATAATTCTTTATTATCCAGAAAACACAAGAATTCAATTCGTAGTTTTAAAGATATATGCAAATCAATTTCTGCACTGTACAAAAATGAAATTGTATGCCTTAAATGAGAAAGAAAGTGGAAAACATCTATCAAGTGTAGCAATTCCCCCCCCAAACTGAAGAATTAGCATGTCCTCATGTGATGCTAGAAAACAAAGAGAGGTGGTTGCTACAATCTGTTGAAATCTATGCTTGGTGTAAAACAACATGGAATAAGGGAGGAGTTGAGAATGAATAAGAATATCCATGGATGATAAAGAATATTACTAACATGGTCAAAAGAAATAAATAAAGGAAATCAACACTCACCCAAACTGAAAGATGAGACATGTCTAAAAAAATGAGAAGTGGTAAAGATGTGGAATGAATGATGATAAATAATGCTCAATGGATTTTCATGAAATTCTCCTAAATTCATAATAAATCAGAAAATTATGCTATTTTACCTCAAGTGTTACTTCCAAAAAAATGTGGAATGACATGTAGGGACTGGCCTTTTTTGAAGCTGATGTAGGCTGAGCAGATACTGAAAGTGATGCAAAAGGTGGAAGCCATGCAAGCACATCATGTCTGAAGAATCGTGTGTGTTTGCAAGTTGCGTGGGCCCTTGCTATTAGTTGCAATGGTGCAGTCGTACTGCGAATAGAATTTGCCCCCATACTTGTTGTTCTCCTATAAACAAATCACAATTCTGTATGCAATTTTTTTGAATCCACGATTTTAGTTTTAAATGACAACAGATAAGATGCATACAAAAATTTCAATCAACAAAAATTCTGTAGAAATGCAGTATGAATATTGTGGAAAAATGGCAGCGCTCTGCACAGCAATTATACAGTATGGAAAGGCATACATACTTATGATATGATCAGCAAATTATCGCATTACTGAAATCCATGCATGTGATAAATCGTAAACAGATATATAAGCGTTTTGTAATTATTCAAGGATAAGGAGAAGGGACAGCTTAAGATAAACATACATACAAATGCATTTATTACCCACTTAAAATAATGTGATCGATTTATGATGATTTTCATGTATAATAGGCTCAAAATCAAAGGTTAAGGATTCATACTTTCATCTGATATTTAAATAGAGATATAGGAAAAAGGGTTTAATATTACTATTGATGTGTATAAATGTGACTCCAATACCATCAGCAGAGCTCTGTTGCCCACAGGTGTCCATAACCTTGACAGAGTTTCTTTCTCACCCTTGGAACCATTGTCCTTTATTTATGCTGAGGAAGTGCTTGTTAAATGTCATAATGGAGGCCATTGTGCTGGCTTGGTGACCAGATAAATCACAATGCCATTCACCGGGAAGAAGTGAAAAGTGGGCAGGCCGGCTCGTGATGAGACCTCCTGTTCCAAGGACTTCTTAATTTTTTCAATTGTCCATTGGACCATATCCCTGGTTTGGTGGCCATGATGGGAATGCCACTTCACTTGCTTCCTTATGAACATGGTAGGCCGGCTCTTGATGAGACCCCCTATCCTCCATCTACCAAATTATAAAATTATTAATGAAATATGTAAATATTTTTCTTTTCATATAGCACTTTCCTATTTATTCATAAAGGATGGCTCAACACTCCTTAAGAGTAGGGATGGTGGAAGAAGTCTGAACAACTCAATAGAAAAGAATATGCCCTTGTTCCTACTCCATAAGTAAAAATCAAAAAAAGTTATAAAATATGGGAAATAACCAACATGATAAATATAATCGATCATATGAATTTAGTGGTAGTAAGACAACAAAATCATGTTATTGATTATGTCCCTTTTTCCTTTTTCTTATCATTACTAAAAAACTTTTTAAAAAAAATGACGATTTCTTTTGATTTGCTGATTACAGTAAGATTTAATTTGTATTATTGTGTATCCTTTCATAAATTGTATGTTTGTCTTTCAAAAAGTCATGAAAAATTCAAAAAAAATTCTAGAAATGTTTTTTTTTTTTAAACAAGAAAAATGCAGTCAAAAGGTGTTGTTTCTTTGGAAAGGAACAACAAAAACAATCTGCGAAAATGTTGTTCCTTTGGGAAGGAACAACAAGAACAGTCGGTGCTGTTCCTTTGGAAGGGAACAACAAAACTGTTGTTCCTTTTGAAAGGAATATCAAAAACGAGCGGTGTTGTTCCTTTTGAAAGGAACAACAAAAACATGCAACTAAAATGTTTTTCTTTTTGAAAATAAAACTAATCAGCAAAAATGTTGTTCTTTTTGGAAGGAACAACAAAAATAAACACATAAACGCACTGCTTCTTAAGAGGAACGGTTGTTGTTCCTTAAGAGGAACAATAATTGTCCCTTAAGAGGAACAACAAACAAATTTAAACACGCAAAAAGGAAAAAAATAGAGGAAAGAACAAAGCTAATATGCAATCCACTGCCAAGCAAATCCAATCAAATAGAAATAAAAGTTTATGTACAGGTTTTAAGAAAAAAAGTATTTTTTATTTTTATTTTTATTATTTTTCATAGAATTGGTGCTGCCGCAGAATTGCCTTTTGTAATTGAAACTTGCATGGTGGGGTCTTTATTGTTCAATTAACACTGGAGCACAAATTTCAATTGGAAGGAATAAACACCTAAAACGCAAAAACAAAAGAGAGATCAGAAAAGAAATAACACTTTATTAAGTTACAACAGCAATGATGTTATTTCTAAGAGAATATCAGATCTATTAATGAAAAAAATGATCTTTTGAAAAATGTTTGGCAGCAGTGACATGAATATTGAAATGGAAACCAATTCTTCATTTCTTCTTGTTATGAATCATGAACTGGATGAAATGTCCTTGTTTTACTAAAATTTCTCTCAAGAATCGCTCGTCCATAAATTGACCTTCTTTGTTCTCCTAAGATCTGCAAAAAACGAGTGTCTACCTGCAATAAAAAATTAAATCATGGAGAAAGAGAGGTGATCAGGCTCCCCTAATCAAAAAATTATGCAAAAAACTAACAAGTAGTTACTCTGTAGAACAAATCCACAGAAAAATAAAACAAATTATATTTTTTACCAGCAGAAGAGGAGTGGTCGACTATACTAACCAACAGTGTTTTAATCATAACTTCTTTGTTTTTCGTCCGATTCGATTGATTCCAAAGCCAAACGAGAGCTAATTAAAATTTTTATCTCCAATAGAAACATTTTTTAAAAATTCCATGTAATGGTATGTTAAACTTGCTCAGAACAACCTTCATAATAGAGTCATTTTCGATTTTCCAGCTCAGACCAACAGTTGGTATTTCAAGCATAAATTATTCGTTTGATGGCAGATTGAAGCAATTCGAATTGGAGATTAAAGTAGATTCATTTATTGATCTCACATAGAAATAGGTTTTGAAGACAAGAATAATTGATGGGTCAAATACGTTAAGGAACAGCTGAGAAAACAGAGTTTCAAGAGTGCTGATTTATGATAGGCAGTCAGTATTTTTGTCATAAATTCCTCATAAGATATCAAAATTGAGTGATTCAAATTGCGTTGTAAACTATATTCATAGATAAATCTCCCATAGAAACATTTTTTAAAAATATAGTCATTTAGGCCTCCAAAAACTGACTGTCCCAACTCTGTTCTTGAGCTGCCTACTAGACACCCTGTCGATGTTTTGGTTCTAACTTTTTCGTTCAAATCCAAATAGAGTGATTCAAATTGGGTTAGAAAGTAGAAATAAAGGGCTAGTTAGGATAGAAATATGTTTTAAAAATATTCAATTTTGGTCCCCCAAAACATGACTGTCCCAACTGTGTTTTCAGAAATTTCATCAAGCCCGCAAGCCAAAAAAATATGATATTCAATAAAATTTTCCATATTGATAATAAAAATGAATATAAGTGTTTGTAGAATTGTTATTTTCAATATAATTCATCTACATACACAAATAAATTAGAACATTTATCATCAATGTTGATTTCACAGCGTGTTGCAATCAAAGAAACAACAATTTTTACAAAAATAAAAAAAAATGTGTTTGTTTTATTTCCTTATTTATTTTATTTTTCTCTACTATCCTACTCTTAATTGGAAAATGAATATTATTACGTATAAGAGTATTTCCAGTGGAGCCATTTCCAAAATAAGGCTTCAATTATGTACATACTCAAATTTGAAAAATGTATGTTAATAATAAAAATTAGGGTATGAGAAGCCAACTTCCCTTGAAAAGATGGTGCCAAAAATTGTTGAAGTATGTAATGATGTTGCAAACAAATGATGGAGTGAAACCAATCTTCAATGTATTCTTTACTTCCTTGATTTCCCATAGCCATCATATCATGAAGTTCTTGAGCTTTTAAAATGGTTTGTTGTTGCAAATTAGAAGAAACCTCATTTTCTTTTATAACTTCTACAATTTTTGGATTTGATACATTCTGAGTCTCAGTGTAAGTTTTTTCCAATATTACATGTGAGATAGAATGGGTGGGAAGGGTTGGTGAATTTTGCAGTTAAACACTGTAAGCATGTTGTACTGGTTTATTATCATGTGGGTGTGGAATGAGTTAAGCAGGAGATTGTGTAGGGAATGGAGCATTTTGATGATGTAGTTGATTGTGTTGAGTGGATGATTTTGATCGACAAACAAGGTGTTGTGGAAGAGCTGGAAGATGTGTTTGTGCTACAAGATGAGGGAGAGTAGTCATGCAATCATAAGGTGAACCATGGCAAGCTTGTAGAAAAGATTGGTAGTGGTTATATTGAGATTGGCATGGCTGCCCTAACATATGAGTATTCCATAACGAATTATGCAAGTAAGAGAATGGAGAGGAAGTGTTTTGAACCATACCTGTAGGCCATGATTTCCATGGTTTTGACCTTGTTGCAGCTTCCCCATCTCTTTGATATGCTACTTCCAAATTAGATAAGGAAGAGTGAGTATCTATGGGATGCTCCTTTTGGTAATGAGGGCAAAACACTTCATCAAATTCTTGATTTCTTTGAACCTGCAAAACATTCAATTGTGAATTTAGAGAGCTAATAAAATCATATTTAAAATTTTCAAATAAAACCTTGATTTCAGCTCTTATGTCTCTTGTTCTTGTAGTAAATTTAGAAAAGAAAGAAGAAACTTCTCTAGAATTCTTACCAGCCTTAGAAATTCCTCTTGAATACCTTATGCACAATTCACAAACATCATCATATGATAACTGAAAAACATCACCTTTTCCTATTAGATTTAAGAGTTCTAAAAAATCATCTTTGATTCCTTTAAGAAGGAGTGTTTTCAAGATATCTTTTTCCAAATGCTTATGCTTTGATTTTTGAAGGTTGTATCGAAATCGCTCTACATAGTCCTCCAAGCTTTCATCTTCCCTTTGTGTCATATCAAAAATATCTTCATTGGATTTGCAATAGTATTGGTACTTATTCAAGAATATGTTCTTCATGTCCTCCCATGTTTGGATGTAGTTTCCACCTAGGCTCATGAATCATCGGAGAGCCTCTCCTTTTAAAGTAAGAGAAAACACTTTCAACCTTTGATTGTTAGTACAATAATCATATCCTCTACAAAGTATTTCAAACTCAAACAATAATGTATCTGGATCTTCATTTGTCAAACCATGAAAATTTGGTAGAGACAATGGGGGAATTATGTGCATTTATGTCACTCCTCCTAAATCTTTGATAGGTAATTCAAAAGTTGCAATGTGAGCCATTTCTTACCATAATAGAAGATATTTTCTTTAAGGATCCTCCTTCTAATGTTCTTGTCAATTGGTTAGTAAAATGGGTGGTGCTTACATCACCACTCGAGTGGAATTACAAGATTTTTTCAAAAAAAAGACTCTACCTCTAAAATTCAAAAAAAAAACGCAAGCATTCATTCCTACCTTAAGCTTTCACTCAATTATGTTGTGAAGCAGACCAGTGAACAAGTGTGTTTCTTGCTCGGTGCGCAGGTTCTTACCTTCCGTCTTTAATACCCAAAACTTCCAAAGCAAAATAAAATAAAATATGCATCACTCTTTCTAAATGGCATACACTCTCCCCGGCAACGGCGCCAAAATGTCGAGGCATAAAAAGGTGTCTTTTTAACACCTATTTATCTCACATTAATTATCAATAAGGGAGCGACTTTTTATTTCAAGAGTGTACTCTGTCTGAGGCTGCAATTCATCCAAGAGCAATGCTGTGAAGATGTAGTACAGAATAACAAATAAAAAAGTAACAAATGCTTGTAAAGATACCTAATTACAATGACATGAATGGAAAGATTAAACTACATCAATCTTGCAAAACATTGATCAGGGATGCAGTAGCAGTAACTCGTTCCCTTAGAAATCGATGCAAGATAACCAATCTGGGGACCTGGAAGCAATAACCTCTATCCTCTACAGTTGGACATCTTGAAGCAATCGAAACGAAAGCAAATTCAATGAACATAACTTAAAAGAAACGAAATCTGGAAAGGAATAGCAGCATGTAACTATAACTCATCTGTTTTCTAATCGAAGACTATGAATAAACAATGAACAGAAATAGAACAACAACATGAAATGAATAGCAATTATAATTCTAACATACTCAAGCAACTAGATTTCCATGCTTTAATTCTGTCGACATCCACTCACCACACAACAACCAATTATAGCAAATTATAAACTAATGGAACAACAACTTATATCAGATACAGAACAACAAAGCTTTATGATAATAACAAGATAATCAAACGACAAATGTGCTTCTTGTAAAAGATGAAATAGAAATGACTATGTATTTGATCTAACAACAGTAAACCAGTTATGTAATTGAAACAAACATTAAACACACTTCACACAACAGAAATAAAAGAATATAAATACAAACAGCAGATCGCTCCACCACGGTCAAGCCCTCAACCGCGGGTGAAAGCGCCGCTGGGCTACTGCAGAGCTTGAGAAATGAAACGAGAATGCCTCTTTGTATTAATAAAACATGAATAGCTTTTACATCATTTGCTCTTTGATCACAAGGGTCAAGGAATTACAGTGTTACAAAGGGAATTCAATAATCATCCATTGTTTTCCATCCTCTCCAATACACAATACATGCTCTCCTTTTCTAATCAGAAGGAAGAGAAATTAAATAGCAAATATGATCTCTCATAAAAATATTGGATTGTTCCCAACAACTTGATCAACCAGAAAATATATTTGCAACAATCTTTCAACAAGAGAAAGGCAAATTTGGCTTTGCAGCTGAGATTTGGAGGACGGCCACAACAACAAATCTGAGAAAATCATGCTCAAATAACCCTGCGTTTCTCTCAATACAAGCTGAATTTGGGTAAATAATTTGTTTATAAATTTAATTGGGCCCGTTCTGGACAAAACCCATGTTCCATATTTTCCAGATTCTTCTTCATTTGCCCAAAATCTTAACCGCAAAATTGTCACTTCTTATTCCAGCGAATTTCTGAGTTGGAATATTTCATGATGATTTGGAATTCAAATCTGCAGTCTGGCAAATATCTTGGAGGCTAAAATGGTGAGTGGTATTAAAAAATATATTAATAAACCATCATTGATAAAATTATGCATAATAATCATCAATTTATTAAAAATAAAGGAGAAGAAATGATATTCATCCATAAGAGCATAAATCATTATAAGATGGATTTATATGATAAATTATAATAAATGACATGATAAAGAAGAGTAAAAATAGATGAAATAAGTGTTAAAAAGTGGTCGTATTCACGACCCAACACCCGAGACCTACAATAATATTGATACTTCTTTAAAAATGCAGCCTTCATCTGATCCCAATCAATTATGGCACCCGCACCTAATCCCATAAACCATCGTAAGGCTGCCCCTTTTAATGTAGAAGGGAATAGTTTTAGTTTTTGGGGATCGGTGGTATAATCATATCCCTTTCATAACACATCAAATTCAAACAAAAATGCATCCGGATCTTCTAATGTTAAGCCATGAAATTTGGGAATATGTTGAAGGGGAATGGCCTTCATAGGTGCATTGACTGCAGTATCTACTATAGGATATTGTAGCGTAGAGGTTTGCTTGGGTGTCTGTTGGTTTTGATTTTGGTTTTGGGCCATTTGGTCGAAGATGTGCCAATATCCTTCTCGGATCTCAAGGGAATTCCTAGGCTGACTAGAAGGAGCAGGAATGCCTTTGACAATACTTCCCTTATCTGAAACAATTCCTTGTTGACCTACTGTTTGAGGTGATTCGGGACCTTGGTTTTGAATGAGTTTAACAGCACTTCCCTTATCTGGACTGCTTACTGGTTGGGCTATTTCATTAGGAGATTTTGGGTCTCCTGTTTCTCCTGTTTCCCCTTTTCCTTCTCGGAGATTACTAGAGTTCCCTTCTTGAAGGGAAATTATGCAGGGATTCTCAATTTCTTGGGAATCTTTCTCAATTCCCTCTGTTTGACCATGTATCTCAGCAAAGGCTTCAGCTGGTGACTCTGTGACCTGAAGGGAACTAGTAGGCTGTCTAGAGATGACTCTCCTAAGTCCTACTGATGGTTGAGATTCAACCCTTTTAAGGATTTCGTCAATAAAAGTTGTTCACCCAAGGGTCACCGGTCCCTTAGGTTTTTCAATTTTAGGAGGAATTTTGTTTTTCTTAGCTGGTCTATTCATTCAAGAAAACAAGCCTTAATTCCTACCTAAAGAAAGAAGCTTACCTACTTCTATTGTGAAGCGGGCTGTGAGCAAGTGTGTTTCTTGCCTAGTGCGCAGGTTCTTACCTTCTGTCTTTAATACCCAATTCTTCGCAAGAAGAAGAAAATCAGCTGTGCAGCACTCCTTTGAAATGGCATACACTCTCCTCGGCAATGGCGCCAAAATGTTGGAGCATAACAAGGTATCTTTTAAACACCTAATTAGCCTACATTAATCATCAATCCGGGAGCGACTTTTTATTTCAAGAGTTTACTCTGTCTGAGGCTGCGATTAACTAAGAGTAATGCTATGAAGATGTACTACATAATCCTAAATACAAGAGTAAATGGATGCTTGTAAAGAAATCTAATTACAGTAACATAAATGGAAATGCTTTGAAATCTTAACTACATCAATCTGCAAACCATCGATCAGGGATACAATAGCAGTAACTCCTTCCCTTAGAAATCGATGCAACTGAAATCACACTAAGGCAAGATAACCAATCTGGGAACTTGGAAGTAGTAACCAGTGACCTCTATATTTGGTGGTCTTGTTCTTAAAGCAATGGAAATGAAATCAAACTCAAACTGCTTGCTGATGAAAATAACTGAAAGGAACTTCAAAGGCTAGAAAGGAACAACAACTCGTAATTCCTATGCATACATAGTAACTGTAACCAATCTATCTGCTAATCTGAAGCTATGAATTGGAAATGAACAATAAACAGAAATGGAGTAGCAATATGAATTGAACAGCAATTATAATCTTAACGCAATCAAGCAGCTAACCTCAATATTCCAATCCTGTCGACAGCCAATACTACACAACAGTCAATTATAATGAATAATAAATCAATAGAACAGCAACTAGAATTGATTATAGAATAGCAAAGCTTTATAAGGATAGCAAGGCAAATAATCAACGAATACACTTCTTGCAAATGATAAAGTAGCAGTGCAGTTCGTTAATGCTTCACAATGAATCTATATTCAATCCAACAACAATCAATCAAAATCTGTAATTGTAATAAAATTAAATGCAACTTCACACAACAGTAAGAAAATATTAGAAATACAAACAGCAGGGTAATTCCACCAGAGTCGGGCCCTTAGCACCAGTGAAACACTACTGGGCTACTTCAGAACTTAAGAGATGAAATGAAACGAGTCTTTGACATTAAACGAGCATAAAGTATTACAGACCGCTCTCTTAAAGCCGAGAGTCAATAAACAAAATATTACAAAGGAAATATTTTCAATACAATAATTTCTGACCCTTTTATCACCAAAGGCGTTGCATTATATATCAGACCCTGACGGACAATACGAGGAATAAGATGAGGCTTGAATGCCGGATTCACTTCCCTTCATTTAGTTATCATATGGTTTACTTTGACTGAAGCCGAGCTATCCCCTGCCTTTTCTTGGCAATGCATTCGAATTTCCTTGTCCTTGGTAGGATTTGGTCTAATGCTGGTGGAACAATAGTTGTATTCATCTCAGCCTCACCTTTGGTACAGCTATTCACTTTGTCTAATTCCTGTTTTATCAACAAAAAGAAATCTTTAGTCATATTTTTTACAATAAACATAAACCTTTCTAATTCTACCATAATTCTTATAATAAATTACCTTTCTAAGGTAAAAAGGATTATGTCTATAGTAAAAGAATGAGAAAATACACAGTGATTTCATATCTTTTTCACTGCTCAACACCATTCACCTCCTTTCTTTGGATTGAGTACTCTTGGTACAACACATAGATTGAGTCTCTCTCTAATTAATCCTTTATCCATCAACTCTTGCACTTGTCTTCCAACTTCGGCATTTTCTTGTGACATTAACCTGTAGGCTGCTTTATTCGGAAAACTAGCTCCAGGGATTAGATCAATGTGGTGACTAATACTCTTAATGGTCGGTAACTCATTTGGCAACTCATCCACAATAATATTAGCAAAATCATTCAATAGATTTCGAATTTCTTCAGGTAAATCTTCTAAATTTGTAGAAGTTAAAATTACCTTGGGTCTCCCAACAATAGAAAAATGCATCTCCTCGCCTTTCTTGACTTCTTGCAACAGATTTTTTCCACTCATCAACATAATTCTGTTTCTAGGTGCTTCCTCATCAGCTTCATCTTTCAATGGCAGCATGGTATGCTTGTTCCCACCTTTCTCAAGAGTATAAGTTTTTTTTTCTGCCATCATGTATGGCTTTTCGATCAAACTGCAAGGGTCTTCCTAACAATATGTGACATACATCCATTGGCATCACATCACATAAAATAACATCCTTATAAGTACCAATCTGCATTTTGAATTTACATTGTTCAGTTACAATAATTTGATGGCCTTTTTGGAGCCATGATACTTTATAAGGAGTGGGGTGTACTGTTTTCTCCAACTTCAATTTGTCCACCATCTCTGTAGAAACAAGGTTATCAGTACTACCACTATCAATTACCAATTTGCAACACTTACCCTTTGACTTACATAAAGTTCTGAACAAATTCTTTCTCTGAGCTGGTTCTCTGGCTTCCTTAGCTGCTTTAAGCAATATCCTTTTCAACAACAAGGAATATTCGGCTTCAGGTGGTTCCTCTTTGGCTGTAGTTTGAGGAATTTCTTCCTTTGTTTTAGCAACATTCACATTTCGTTGGGTTGTTGGTCTGTTGTGAGGGCAATCCCATTGCACTTGTCCCCACTCACCACATGTAAAGCACCGAATATCTCTTCCTCGACCTCTACCTCTAGGCACAAACCTTCCGTGACCAAATTATCCTCTTTGTGGTGATCTATTACGCGAACTCCTTGCTTCATTCTAGGAGTGTTTAAATCTGGATTTAAATGTTCCCCTTCCTTTTGCCAGACTCTTGCCTCTATTTTTTTGATTTTGTTTGTGCAACATTTTTTCTTCTGCCTTCAAAGCTGCTTGATAAGCATATTCAATCTTCTTCAAATTTAATAAGTTGATTTCATCCTGTATTTCATATCTCAAACCATTTATATATCTAGCTACCTTCTCTATGTCATCTTCAATATGACCCACTCTAATACTCAACTTATAAAATTCTTTAGTATATTCTTTGATAGTAATCTCTTTTTTCTTTAAGTTCTGCAATTGTCTAAAAATATTTAATTGATAATCTTTCGACATGAACTTACCTTTTAGTTTACTCACCATCTTATCCCATTGCTTTATTTTGGGTTTCCCTTTTCGTTCTCTAGACAACTTCAATTCATCCCACCATAGGGATGCATGACCTTTCAATCTCCTGGCTGCAAACTTCACTTTCTTCTTGTCATCGACTTCTTCATAGTCGAAATATTTGTTTAATGAACTAATCCAGTCCATTAGTACTTCCACACTAAGATTTCCATCGTATAAAGGTACTTCTACCTTTGGTTTGCTACTGGCCTTTTTTAGCATATTCATAGCTTTAGCTACCTCACTTTCTTCCTCTATTTCATCTTCGGTGGTCTCTTTTTCATCTGCACTAGAAACTCCATCATCGGTTGCCCTCCTCTGAGTAGTTTCTATTGTGGCCATCCTTGTACGCAATTTTTGGATTTTGTCTAGTAGAACATCATTTTCTATAGGTCTCCCTCGACCTATCCCAACTCAGCCTACTCCAGCTCCTCTTCTGGGCGACATTATCTGCAATTCTCAAGAACAACTCAATGGCTTTGATACCAAAAATGATGTAGAAATAACAAATTCCTACTTCAAATTTTAGTAGAGAAAAATTATTCAATTTTACTACGTCCCAGATTCACTTTCCACAATGATGGAACTTATTCATTCCTCAGCTCTTAGTGTGAAACTCTTATTTCCATATCCATTTAAAACATATAACAATGATCCTTATTGCAGCTCTAAAAGTTACAATTTTCTTTGTAACTTCAGTATTAAACTATACAAATGTCGTTCCCAAAAATCAACGTACCCCTTAAGGAATCATTGATGTATATATAACTATGTGAGCCAAAATTCATTGCATTATTGAGGACCCACTACCAAACATGGAATTCTCTTAAGAAAATAAATGTTGTATTTTTTTTGAGACCATTGGCCACACAAACCATCACATCAACCAAATCAAACATAACCAAAAAATACGATTCCAAACTGGTTGTATTCACATTGGAATACGTTGTCTATATCGCATACTTATTCATTACCATGACTGCACGGGTTTGTGATTAAATTTCTTTCGTAAACTTTAAACCACACACTACTTACATCATACCCCAGGGGTATTACCATATGCCACCCCGCTGCTATTACCATATACTACTATTACCATGTGCTATCCGCTACCCACGGGTCGTTAAACGCATTTCCTGTGGTAACATTACCTATGTCCACACACTTGGCCGCAACTTCACTACGTTAATGTTGCTCCATTCACCCTTTCATCTGCACTGTTGCCTCACACAGACTCCAAGAATACACCAACATTTCTGCGTTTGTTGTCTTTGCTTCCGAATACATCAACGTTCCTGTGTTCACATACTCACATACATCATATACATATAAATTTGTAGACTTAGAAAGGAAACTTATAATGCAAAACACAATTACATTAACATTGCATGGGATGAATATTTCATTGATCGCCCCTTTGCATTTGCAGACTTTACACTAGCACTCCTGGTGTTTTCTCCCTATTTCCCTATTATTTATACTTCAAATATGAAACTATTCCTCTTAGAATAGGTTTCTTCTCGAATTTTCTCAACAAATCAATACCTCCCTATTTTTAAATGCTTATCCCTATGTTGGCTCTATATCCACGCAGGGAAAGAAACCAATTCCTAGTTTTATTCCTAATTGATTAAAAATACAAAAAAAAACTAATTATTCTCGTAAATAAATAATAATAATAATAATAATAATAATAATAATAAAATAAAATACTACTACTAATGTTTATTTCTTTTGGATTAGCCACAACATGTGAACAAAACATCACATTGTTGGCTAAGTCCCGATGCTCCTGAATTAGACTTCCAGGGAAGAAAACTGATCTTGTAATACTTCAGAATCTACTCCCAACTTTTGTAGCTCTGTTGTAGCCATCCAACTGGCGTCTTCCATTGGATGTCCTTTCCATTTCACTAAATACTGATAATAGGTTTGGCTCCTAGTTTTCTTTGATACTCTCTTCTCCAAAGTGGCTTCGACTTCCCTCTTTCCTGTTTTGGGCATCTGATCTTCCCAATTTACTGTTGGGTTTTCTTCTACTATGGAGTGCCCTTGTGGTTCTTCTTTTGGTTCTTGGTATAGATACAAATCTGCAACATTGAAGATTGGCGATATTCCAATTCCTATTGTTAATTTAACTTCATATGCATTTGAAGAAAATTTCCTTACAATTTTACATGGCCCTGTCTTCTTCAGTTTTAATTTATTATAAGTTTTAACAAGAAATGTTTATTTTCTTAAATATACCATGACTGAGTTGCCCACTTGGAATTCATTTTCTCGCCTCCTCATATCTTCTCTTTGCTTGTATTTGTTACTGCTTTCTTGCAATCATTTTTTGACATCTTCCTGTAGTTCCTGCGTCTGCTCTGCAAATTCTTCATCCTTTGCACTCCTTAAGTCATGTTTTACTAGATCTTTGAGTTCATACACACCTCTTGGATTCATTCCAAAAAAAATCTGGAATGTATTCATACCAGTACTTCGATTTAGAGTATCATTGTAAGAAAAATCAGCTTAAGCAAGGGCTAAATCCCACTGTTTAGGATTTTTATACACCAAGTTTCTCAATATGTTTTGCGGACTTCTATTCACTACCTTGGTATGTCCATCTGTTTGAGGATGATATGTTGAATTGAAACTAAGGTTTGTACCTATTTTCTTCCACAAAGTTCTCCAGAAATGTCCCACAAACTTGGTATCCCTGTCAGACACAATGCTTACAGGTAATCCATGTAATCTTACAACTTATGAAAAAATAGATTAGCAACATGTATTGCATCACTTCTTTTCTTGCATGTAATAAAATGAGCCATTTTAGAAAATCTATCCACAATAGCATAAATGGAATCATTTCCCCTTTGATTTTTTGGAAAACCCAAAACAAAATCCATACTAACTACATCCCACGGTCGGTCGGGTATTGGTAATAGCTGATACAATCCTGTATTTTGACTTTTCCCCTTAGCATTTTGAAAAAGCCTGCATTTTTCCACAAACCATTTAACATCAATTTGCATCTTTGGCCAGTAATAAAAATTATTTACCTGAGCAAAGGTTTTTTCTTGTCCAAAATGTCAGGATAGGCCTCCACTATGCTTCTCCTTGATTATGTTTTCCCTCATAGAACATTTAGCAATACATAATTTATTACTTTTGAATAGTAATCCCCTTTGGATAAGATAATCCAACCACTAGATTCTGTTATGGATTGTCTACAGTTGCATAATTTTTTTTAAACTCTGCATCATTTTTATACATGTCAACCATCTCCTCGAACTCTACAACACCAACTTGTAATTCCTGCATAATTAAGTTCACCCTGCTCAAAGCATCAACAACTTCGTTCAATTTACCACTCGTATGTTTGATTACAAAAGTGAAACTCTGCAAATATTCTACCCATTTGGCATGTTTCTGATTTAATTTTGGTTGGTTGTTTATAAACTGTAATGCATGATTATCATAATATAACACAAACTCTTTTGGCAACAAATAATGTCTCCATTTTTTTAAATCTTATACAACAACATAAAACTCCTTGTCATAAGATGAATATTTATTCTTTGCTTCATTTAGTTTTTCGCTGAAGTATTCTATTGGTTTCTGATCTTGACTCAAAATCGCTCCAATCGCAATTCCACTAGCATCAGTTTCAACCTGGAAAAATTTCTCAAAATTTGGTAAAGCCAAGACTGGTTTTTCAGTAATTTTTTTCTTTAGCAATTTAAAGTTTCGATCTGTTGCTTCTATCCATTTTAATGGTTGGTGCACAAATCTGAATAAAGCTTCGAATCAATTTTCTGTAGGAACTTGCAAGACCATGGAAGCTTCTTACCTAAAATATGCTTCTAGGAGTTGGCCAATTCATGATTTCTTGGATTTTCTCCGGATCCATTTTCAACCCTCCCTTAGAGACTACAAACCCCAAATAAATTAGTTCTTCCTTCAGAAAGTTGCACTTTTTCAAATTTATTAGCAGTTTTTCTTTTTGCAAATTTTTCATAACTAATTTAAGGTGTTCTATATGCTCCTCTTTACTTTGACTAAAAATGAGAATATCATCAAGATAAACAATTAAAAATTTACCCATATATTCCTTCAAAACTTCATTCATCAACCTCATGAAAGTACTAGGTGCATTAGTAAGTCCGAAAGGCATTACTAACTATTCATACAAACCATTATTTGTTTTGAATGAAGTTTTCCACTCATCCCCCTCTCCCATTCTCATCTGATGATACCCACTCTTCAAATCTATTTTTGAAAAATAATTCGACCCACTCAAACAATCCATTAAATCATCCATTTGTGGTAAAGGAAAATGATACCTGATGGTGATTTTATTTATGGCTCTAGAATCCGTGCACATGTGTCATTCACCTCCTTTCTTTAGACTGAGTACTATTGGTACATCACACAGACTAAGGCTCTCTCTGATTATTCCTTTATCCATCAACTCTTGCACTTGTCTTCCAACTTCGGAATTTTCCTATGGCGTTAACCTGTAGGCTAATTTATTCGGAAAACTGGCTCCAGGGATTAGATCAATGTGGTGACTAATACTCCTGATGGGCGGTAACTCATTTGGCAACTCATCCACAATAATATTAGCAAAATCATTCAACAGATTTCAAATTTCTTCAGGTAAATATTATAAATTTGTAGAAGCTAAAATTACCTTGGGTCTCCCAACAATAGCAAAATGCATCTCCACGCCTTTCTCGACTTCTTGCAACAGGGTTTTTCCACTCATCAACATAACGTTGTTTCCAGGTGCTTCCTCATCAACTTCATCTTTAAATGGAAGTAGGGTATGCTTGTTCCCACCTTTCTCAAGAGTATAAGTGTTTTTTCTGCCATCATGTATGGATTTTTGATCAAACTGCTAGGGTCTTCCTAACAATATGTGACATACATCCATCGGAATTACATCACATAAAATAACATCCTTATAAGTACCAATCTAGATTTCAACTTTACATTGTTCAGTTACAATAATTTGATGGCCTTTTTGGAGCCATGATACTTTATAAGGAGTGGGGTGTACTGTTTTATCCAACTTCAATTTTTCCACCATCTCTGTAGAAACAAGGTTATCAGTACTACCGCTATCAATTACCAATTTGCAACACTTACCCTTTGACTTACATACAGTTCTGAAAAGATTCTTTCTCTGAGCTGGTTCTATAGCTTCCTTAGCTGCTTTAAGCAATATCCTTTTCAACAACAAGGATTCTCCGTCTTCAAGTGGTTCCTCTTTGGCTGTAGTATGAGAAATTTCTTCCTTTGTTTCAACAATGTTCACATTTTGTTGGGTTACTAGTCTATTGTGAGGAAAATTCCATTTCACATGTCCCCAATCACCACATGTAAAGCACCTAATATCTCTTCCTCGGCCTCTACCTCTGGGCACAAACCTTCCGCGACCAGAGTCTCCTCTTTGTGGTGATCTATTACTCGAACTCCCTGCTTCATTCTGGGAGAGTTTAAATCTGGATTTAAATGTTCCCTTTCCTTTTGTTGGACTCTTGCCTCTATTTTTCTGATTTGTTTGGGCAACATTTTTTCTTCTACCCTCAAATTTGCTTGATAGGCATCTTCAATCATCTTCGGATTTAATAAGTTGATTTCATCCTGTATTTCATATCTCAAACCATTTATGTCATCTTCAATATGACCCGCTCTAATAATCAGTTTATAAAATTATTCAGTATATTATTTGATAGTCATCCCTTTTTTCTTTAAGTTCTGCAATTGTCTAAAAATATTTAATTGATAATCTTTCGACATGAACTTACCTTTCAGTTTACTCACCATATTATCCCATTGCTTGATTTTGGGTTTCCCTTTTCGTTCTCTAGAAAACTACAATTCATCCCACCACAGGGTTGCATGACCTTTCAATCTCGTGGCTGCAAACTTCACTTTCTTCTTGTCATCGACTTCTTCATAGTCGAAATATTTGTCTAATGAACTGATATAGTCCATTAGTACTTTGACAGTAATATTTCTATCGTATAAAGGTACTTCTACCTTTAGTCTACTACTGGCCTTTATTAGCATCTTCATAACTCTAGTTGCCTCACATTCTTCCTCTATTTCATCTTTGGTGGTCTCTTCTTCATCTGCACTAGAAACTCCATCATTTGTTTCCCTCCTCTGAGTAGTTTCTATTGTGGCCATCCTTGTACGCAAGTGTCAGATTTCGCCTAGCAGAACTGCATTTGCTATAGGTCTCCCTCGACCTATCCTAGCTCAGCCTACTCCAGCTCCTCTTCTGGGTGGAATTCTTTGTAATGCTCAAGAAAAACTCAACAGCTCTGATACCAAAAATGATGTAGAAATAAAAAATTCCTACTTCAAATTTTAGTATCGAAAAATTATTCAATTTTACTAAGTCCCATATTCACTTTCCACAATGATGGAACTTATTCGTTCCTCATTTCTTAGTGTGTAACTCTGATTTCCATCTCCATTTAAAACATATAACAATGATCCTTATTTCAGATCTACAAGTTACAATGTTCTTTGTAACTTCAGTATTAAACTATACAAATGTTGTTCCAAAAAACCAACGTACTCCTTAAGGAATCATTGATGTACATATAACTATGTGAACCAAAATTCATTGCATTATTGAGGAACCACTACCAAACATGGAATTCGATTAAGAAAATAAACACTGCATTTTGTTTGAGACCACTTTTTTCACAAACCATCACAACAACCAAAGAAAACATAACCAAAAAATACAATTCCAAACTGGTTGTATTCACATTGGAATGCATTTTCTATATCGCATACTTATTCATTACCATGACTCCATGGGTTTGTGATTAAATGTCTTACGTAAATTTTAAATCGCACACTACTTACATCCTACCCCAGGGGTATTACCATATGCCATCCGCTGTCCATGGGTCATTAAACGCATTGCCCGTGGTAACATTACCTACGTCCACACACTTGACCACAACTTCACTACGTTAATGCTGCTCCTTCATGTTAATGTTGCTCCATCCACCCTTTCATCTGCATTGTTGCCTCATGCAGACTCCAAGAATACACCAATGTTCCTGCATATGTTGTCTTTGCTTTCGAATACACCAACGTTCCTGCATTCACATACTCACATACATAATATACATATAAATTTGTAGACTTAGAAAGGAAACTTATAATGCAAAACACAATTACATTAACACTGCATGGGCTGAATATTTCATTGATTGCCTCTTTGCATTTGCAGACTTTACACTGGCACTCATGGTGTTTTCTCCCTATTTCCCTATTATTTATACTTGAAATATGAAATTGTTCCTCTTGGAATAGGTTTCATTTCAAATTTTCTCAAAAAATAAATACCTCCTTATTTTCAAGTGCTTATCCCTATGTTGGCTCTATATCCACGCAGGGAAAGAAACCAATTCCTAATTTTATTCCTTATTGATTAAAAATACAAAAAAAACTAACTATTCTCATAAATAAATAATAATAATAATAATAATAAAACAAAATACTGCTACTAATGTTTATTTCTTTTGGATTAGGCACAACATGTGAACAAAACATCACATTGCTGGCTAAGTCTCGATGCTCCTACATCAGAAAAAGACTCTAGTGAGGCTAAAGATACCTTTATGCAGGGATAATTTTAGGGGCGAATTTTAAGGGATTTTAAATTTTATTAGGATGAATTTTTTATATAAAACCCATTTTTTATAGTTTAATAAACTTATCCCAATAAATATTTTAAAAATAATTAATTATTAAATATTAGCCCACCAAAGGGCGCACAAAACTGGAAATATCAAATTCGCCCCCGATTTTCCAGATTTTTATGGCATTCACTTGGATTTACAGGATTGGAGGAAGGGGTTAGAGTGATTCACCCCATTTTTTCACTGGTTCGGAGAGGTGGCTGGGCTTTGAAGTTTGTGCACATCGATCTTTTGGCTGTTTTGCTGGCTGAGCGAGGCCGACCCTCTCTGGTCCGTCCCTTTCTGGTCAATTAGGGCCTCCCATAGTTCGTATAAAGCAGAGAATCTAGATACACTTCGAAAGAGAAAGAGATGGTGTTGTGGGAGATCAACCTGCGCATGTACAACCTTGCTTTCAGACTCCAACGCTGATTAATAAGACAGAGGCACTGTGCTTTTTGCCATTTTGTTCAACGGTATGCACCTTCCTTCCCTTTCTCGATTTCAAGATCTCTGTAGACTATTTCAAGATGATTTTGATGTGTTGGTAAGTATTTCTGAAACTTTCAGCAAAATGTATTTCAAAATTATGATGTCTTCTGTACAATATGACAGCATGTGAATGAAATTTTTTCTTATGAACTGTTTTCATAAAAGGGAACACAAGTGTTTTAATACACTTCAAGCTTCGATGTGTCCCTATTTTATCATGATCAAACACAGATAGTTTCATTGTGCCGACAATCATTACATGGTTGCATTGGCTCACTGGTTTCTTGCACAGTCAAAATGAGCTACAAGCATCTACCCAAAACTGTGTCAATCTGATTTTACAGCAAGAACATCTGGTCATGTGTTTTCAAAATGTCCCAATAAATCGATCCATCCACAATTATATTCGTGGATCTTCAAGTACATGAACATAATGCACCAATGGTTGTGATGAGTTAGGGTGACTATGCTCTTGAGGATACAATTGTGATAAACTTGTCTTTCTTGATCAGAGATTGGGGCATTGCATTGTGGGCAGGCCTGGAATCAACATGGATAGATTTGGTCGCTGTGTTATAGAACATCCCAATCGTGTCAAGTCAGTTTTTCAGTTACAATTCAGGCCTCTGGATTTTCACTGTTCGATCTACTTGTATTTACATAATTATCATTAGGGCTAAACTTCAAGACCACTATCCGTTTCTAAATACAGTTAGTGAAGATAGTGGATGCTTAAAAGTGGGCTCTCGATTGTGCTACACATCCTCAAGGTTTTAATAATCTACTATGGGAAGCTGCATTATACAACCATCAGCAAAGAACGTGTTGGGAATACTTGATCTAGTAGAATGTCTGAATTCATCAATAACGTCGTGGAGTATTTGTAGCTTGAATTAAAATAAAGCGAGCTATAGTGGAAAATGTGTATTACATTTCAGGATCTGGTCAATATCACCATTTAGAAATACAAGTTGCAGTTCAAAGCGAGAAGCTTGGAAGGTAATCTGTGCGTTAAATACAGAAGCAAATTCTGACTAAAGTGGTGGCACTTTCAATGAAGAGATACCAGGACATCAAGGCTTGGTAACAGTCTCTTGGGTAGAGTAGTTCGTGCAAGTGCAAGTCAACTAGAGTGAAGAACGAGTCATAACATGTCAGCGCGAAAGTGTAGAATTACTTGCGTGATATTAGTGTTTGAGGAACGATGACCTATGATTTTCAAATTTAGTTCAAGCTTCAGTGACTTTTTCGAATGCAATCAAAATTAGGTGTTTTTTTGGTAATTTGAACGAGATGCAGTTACATGGCATTTCATGCTTCTGAAATACACTCCTATTGTTAACTGACTTGCAGCTTTACATTCAAACTTTTGCATCTCTTTAGGAAAATCTCACATTGTACAATCTTTTAATGGTTTTTTGTTCTCCCTTACCTTGTAAGGTTGAGACTGGTTATATGTTACACTTTCGATGTGTCCCTATTTTATCATGATCAAACACAGACAGTTTCATTGTGCTGACAATCATTACATGGTTGCATTGGCTCACTGGTTTCTTGCACAACTTTCATTTTGATGGGATTCAACTCTCAAGGGTTCTCATGTGGTTCCAAGGACACTTGGAGCCAAATGTTAGCCACCATTTTGGCATGTGGGAAGCTTGCTCGGTAGGGGTGGAGAAACACGGTAGATCCAACAAGCAGCATAAGGACATGCACTGTTAGTACAATGTTCATATGAGCTTTCTAAGTTTTTATTAATTGCCATGGTATCCAAAGGAGATGATACTGATTTTTCCCTGGAGGACATTAACACTGTACAGCAATAGATCAAAAAACTAAGTCAAAATGAGCTACAAGCATCTACCCAAAACTGTGTCAATCTGATTTTACAGCAAGAACATCTGGTCATGTGTTTTCAAATGTCCCAACAAATCAATCCATCCACAATTCTATTCGTGGATCTTCAAGTACATGAACAGAATGCACCAATGGTTGTGATGAGTTAGGGTGACTATTCTCTTGAGGATACAATTGTGATAAACTTGTCTTTCTTGATCAGAGATTGGGGCATTGCATTGTGAATGAAAAAAACCCTACACAACAAGGGGATCTCAAGGGGATCATGTACCATTTCATTAGAAACCGATTTCAAAAGGGAGCACTAGCTCTTCAATATATTCCTACAGATCATCAAGTTGCAAGTATCTTGATCAAACTGGCAAAGAGGGAATTTCAAGATGTTCTGAGAGAGGCTTGGTGTTGTGGAGATGCTTAACTCAATGAGAGGAATTGTTAAATTTTCCTGTGTGTAGCTACTATCATGCTCTAGTTATAACACCTTTCTTCTTCCAACAAAATAGAGAACGCTGCAATGGACCTCCTTTAACAGGGCCATACAATAGGGATGAGGGTGCAAGAGCATTTATGGAGGACAAAGAGGTGGGGGGTACTACATGCATGTGAAAAACCCAAGTCCAATTTAGGTGGTTTTCCTTATTTAGTGGTTCAGTTCCAAAATCTATGTTTTTGTTGTATTTGAAAAGTCCTTGTTAAGCAAGGTGTTCATGCATGCATTAGCCATCCTTAATTCAAATCCAGTTCATTTCCTTACATACATGCATGTTTTTCCTTATTTAGCGGTTCAGTTCTAAATCTAAGTTTTGTTGTATGTTGTAGTTGCATGCACATTGAAATGGAGGGCAGAGTCCTAGTTAAGCAAGGTGCTCATGCATGTGGATCTCTAGGAAGATGCATGCTTGCATGCCTCAAATCATCTCTGATGGAGGTGCACTTCACTTGGCTCATTTATCCATGCAATCCACAATTCTATTCGTGGATCTTCAAGTACATGAACATAATGCACCAATGGTTGTGATGAGTTAGGGTGGCTATGCTCTTGAGGATAAAATTGTGATAAACTTGTCTTTCTTGATCAGAGATTGGGGCATTGCATTGTGGGCAGCCCTAGAATCAACATGGATAGATTTGGTCGCTGTGTTATAAAACATCCCAATCGTGTCAAGTCAGTTTTTCAGTTACAATTCAGGCCTCTGGATTTTCACTGTTCGATCTACTTGTATTTACATAATTATCATTAGGGCTAAACTTCAAGACCACTATCCGTTTCTAAATACAGTTAGTGAAGATAGTGGATGCTTAAAAGTGGGTTCTCGATTGTGCTACACATCCTCAAGGTTTTAATAATCTACTATGGGAAGCTACATTATACAACAATCAGCAAAGAACGTGTTGGGAATATTGGATCTAGTAGAATGTCTGAATTCATCAATAACGGCATGGAGTATTTACAGCTTGAATTCAAATAAAGCGAGCTATAGTGGAAAACGTGTATTACATTTCAGGATCTGGTCAATATCACCATTTAGAAATACAAGTTGCAGTTCAAAGCGAGAAGCTTGGAAGGTAATCTGTGCATTAAATACAGAAGAAAATTCTGACTAAAGTGGTGGCACTTTCAATGAAGAGATACCAGGACATCAAGGCTTGGTAACAGTCTCTTGGGTAGAGTAGTTCATGCAAGTGCAAGTCAACTCTCAGAGAGAATTAATGGAGCTTGAAGCAATTTTCCAGTGAAAAATTTCCTCCTGCTCTAGGTTATTAACTTATTATACAGCAAATGCATTAGCTACAATCATTGGGAAAACAGGTGATTGGGATGTTTTAGTAGTTGGTATTGTATTTGCTGCAATTGAGGGAATTGGCATTGTTGTGTATAGAAACCCCATACCCATAGCCAAGCTACAGTCTCTAGTTACTGAAAACTTCTAGAAAGCGGGAGTCTACTTAGGTATTTTTTTAGATGCCTTCAAACTTGGAAGCTACAGATTATAACACAAGTGACCAAAGCCGCAGATGGATGCTATTTTTCAATTTTGAAATTTGCATAAGTAAATAGAACATTTGATATTCATTCCAGTGCCACAATTTCATACGCCACTAATATTTAAATGGGATGTCACTTATCTCCTATACAGTTACAGCCAGTGCAAGCTATTGCAAGGGCCTTCTATCCCTACACGTGGAGTTTAATTATAAAGCACATGATGGATGCCACTTTTTCAACATCTTTGTTTATTAATAAATAGATCCAGGGTAATTTGGGGAAAGAGCTTGAGGGTTTGATTCTTTTTAGACATAGACAGAAAATGAAGAGACCACTCAGGTTGAATTCAAAGGGGGCAAATTTGGTGGTCGCAGAGTGGCATCATGTGGCAGGAAACCATCGGAAAGGACATCATGCCAGATGTTGTGTATATGTATCAATTGTGGAGCAGAATAACAATGGGAACAATAATTAAAATCCTCAAGTTCATGATGATGAGAAGATTTAAAGTAATTTGTTTGTGGAAAATGGTAGAAAGAACAGTCAATCTGTTTCAGAGCATGCAGCATGTCTTGATGAGGCAACAAAAGTCTTATAAAAGTTTTGATAGAGGTAAGAGAACTCAAGGAAAACAATGAAGGTTGGGTTGATGAGTTGTGCAAAAATTTACTGTATTGGTCATTCTCTAGAGAGGGAATTAAGGCATTCCAAAAAAAAATATCCCCCACTCTCTTGTTTTACTTATGAGTAACGAGAAGCACCATTGGCATGGGGAAGGAGGGAACTTGTTAGATTTTATATCAAATGTTATCACAAATACAAGCGCTTTTGGTGCTTCCTGGAAGAGCAATACATTCACCCTATTGTTGAAAAATTCATGTGTGATATTAGTGTATTTGATCAACCTCTCTCAGACCAAAGCAACTTAAAAGCCCAAAAATAATTATGTGCAGTGGGTCTGATAACCATACCAATGCTCATTTAGCACCTAAAACAAGCTCTGAACCTAAAGTTGTTGGTGGAAGTATAATGGTAGCAGAAAAGAAACATCGACTCTCCTCAGAGGGGAGGGAATTTTGCATGTCATTCAGGTATAATGGTAGCAGAAAAGAAACATTCTCAGAAGTAAATAAGGTAAGGGTAGGCTGACCTGCGTATGATCATAAGCCAATTTGTTTGATGTCAATTAGAAGACGGAAACCTGGAAGAGAATATCCAATCAAACGTTACCCTTTGATATTCATGGGTAATCTATCAATTCATCTCAGTCAGTCCTCCTATATACTTTATAATGCTTTCTTATGCATGTACAAATGAGAGTTTCCTCACAATTTGTTGCATGCTATTCAACGATGTGCATCCTTTAGAAGAATTGCAAACTAAAAAAATTTTCTGGGTGTTGAGAAATGATGGACAAGTTTCCCATCCCACATCATCCCGGATTTCCATTGTTTGATAAGGTGCATAAATATGGATATTGCTGTGAATTTTCTAAGGAAGACATGAAAGAACTATAGAGGCAGTTCCTTTCTCAACAACAATTAAACAATAATGGCAGTGAATTTAATGTGTCAAAAGCAGAATTATAGCACCTAGAGGAAATTAATTCAAGGTGGCCTTTATGGTGTTGCCCTTGTTGCAGTAAATCTATCAACTAATCACATCTCTGGGTTGATCAAAACATGTTGAAGGTATTGAAGGAGGTTGGTGAAAGTGTTTCAGATTTGCAGATAGACCTTAGCAGGTTTTAGTTATAGGCCTTTCCCCATTTTTAGTATGTTGGAGATCACATGCATATTAGGAAGAATCAAATGAAGAGTTATTGGAAATGACATGATGGATTTATTTTGGATATCACATAGATTCAGAAGTCAAAGAAAACTTTATCTAAAGTTGGTCTAGAGATGTTGACCAATGTGCCTATTATGCATGGCCACAAGCATTTGGTCTCGTCTTGCAAACTTCTAGTAGAAAGAGTTTCGAATGCGAGTTTGTAAAAAGGCTGAAGTCATATATATATAGTTTGGTGAATAAGGTATGAAATCAATTCTTCCAACAGCAACATTGGATGTATATCAGCACATACAGGCTTTAAATATTCATTTTTATAAATCGTTTTGCCCCCATCAATTAAAGTACTACCATCTACGGCAATACAACACCATTTTGCAAGAAGGCTGAGAATAGTCCTTGCAGGATTTCAGGATGAATACATGTCATTTATTGAACCTGTGGATTACACATCGCCTGCCTCCCATACCACTAACAAATCCAGATAGTTTTAAAAAATTAATTTCAATAGCATTTGAAACAATATTGTGTCCTCTAAGTAAGCCGCAGAGGAGAATTTCTAGAGTTGGTTGGAGAAGACATTTATGGTGTCACAGAGTTTACAAAAGTTCTTGTGGGGATGGATAAACATATCATTTTTTAAAGCACGTCCAATTTTGTAACCTCTTGCTGAGATATTTCAATTTCAATGGATTAAAACCTGTGGATTTGAATTTTAGAGATGGATGGATAGCAGAGTTTGTTTCTGGAAGAGGGGGTGCTTCTAATGGATTTATGCAAGAATGGATTAGTTTTTTCATGGTTATTTCTGTGTTCAGTAGATAAAAGGTTTTGGAAAATTTTATTGGATGAATCGGTGATTTGAAGCATGTAAATTATTATTATTACTATCCAATTTTAAGATCACGACTAAGCCAGACACCAAATTGGTGTATGAGACTTCTTTGTTTGTGGGACAAGAGACCCACATCTGCATAGCGATTTGACTGCTAAGTCTACAAAGGTGTACATACTCTTCCCCCCTCTGGTTTTGAACCTGTGACCTCATAGGAGGAAACACATGCTCTTATCCATTAGGCCCACTCAAGCTGTCACACTAATAGTGTCAGGAAGAAGGATCACAGTTTGTCAAAATGGTCAACAATTGGTCTTCCTGATTTTCTATGAGGACCTCAATTCTCTGATTTATGTGCCAAATTTTTCTATGGATTTGATTGTACACTCATTTCCTACAATGTTGTCATAATTTACTTTGATACAGAATATCTTGGAATGACAGTAGCCCTATGAAATGAAAATTTAATCTACAAAATTGAGGTGTTTTTCATCTTCAGTTTATTTTGAAGTTGGAAAGATTTTTGTTGTGTCTCAATCTAATCTCCTAAACTGAGTTCATTTAATTGTCAACCAGGATTTGTAAACTGCTGAAGTGAAATGTACCATATGTACCTAGGTGCTTGTTTCCTAGTGCGTTGTGTGTAGTGTTTTGTGATGTTTTGATCTTTTATGTTGATTTATGATGTTTTTGGTCTTTTGAAGTTTTGTGTTTACAATGAAAGTGCCTAGAAAACTAATGAAAAGAAATTGGTGGTCAAAAACACAGTTGAGCCTAATGTATGGAATGGCAAATGTAATCAAAAACACTGAAGCAACATCTGAACTATGACTGAATAGAAACAAGAGCTTGATGATGACTTCTTAGACAAATGACACAAACTAGACTTGAGAAATGATCACTAAATATGCAAGTTTTCTAACTAGACAGTTAGACACTAATCATGATGCAACATTTTATTCTAAGCTCATATATTCCATGACTAATTCCTAGTTCTATTCTGCAATTTCAATTGAATGTCACAGAGCCTATACTCAAAGAGTTATTGGTTTCTTTTCAAGGTAGTTCTTTTGAGGAAGAGCTCTGTTTATGATGAGGAATTTGCAGAGATTTTTCAGACCTTGTAGTGATGTTATCTTCTGTTCCTATGGTTATGGTTCACTGGTGGTTTTCAGAACAAAAAGATATTTGTAAATAATGAAGGCTGTCTTGTGAATCCTATCAACTAAAGTAATCTATTGTGCAAAGGGTGACAGTGTGACTATGAGATGCAAGTGCAATGAATTAATTTAAACATGAACTTAAGATGCTTCTAAACTAGAACAATGTTAAACTATAAGTCATCATCAAACTTGAAACGAAGTAGCTGGACATGAATTAAATGCAAAATGAAACTCCGGAGCGTTCTAACTAACATGCATTATTCTATGAAGTTACACAATCTGTTTGTTCATCATGAGTGATATTTTGGAAGAGTTCCTTCTTGTGGAAGAGGTAGAACAGTTCTGACTGTGTAATTGTATGCAATTGAAAGCAAATGAACTGAAAGCAAATGAAAAACTAAGTTGTCACATCACGGTCATATCTTGAACTTCTTAAAGATGTCTTGGAAGAATTTCTTCTTGTGGAAGAGTGATTAGGACAAGTGCAACTGTGATAGTGAAGACTAAAAACTACAACTAATTCCTATGATACTATAGCTATTCATCATTCATTGTTATGATCTGTTGGAAGAATGTCTTCTTGTGAAAGAACTGGAATGAATATAACTACAGTATCTAGTTAAAAACAAATACAAATTCAACTCCTATCCTACAGTACCATAGTCATTAAACATTCATCATTTTAGTCTATTGGAAGAGTGTCTTCTTGTGGAAGAACTGGAATGAATATGACTACAGTAGCTAGTTAAAACAAATACAAATTTAACTCCTATCCTACAATACCATAGTCATTTAAAAATTCATCATTTTAGTCTGTTGGAAGAGTGTCTTCTTATGGAAGAACTAGAATGAGTACGACTACAGTAGATAAAACAAAACAACTACCAATTTAAATGCAGAACGTAAAGACAACTAGGAAAAACTTATCTAGTTTACGCAAAAGAAATCCGTGCAAGGGGCAGGGGCCCTCTACCACTTGATGGCATTCAACTCCAAATTAAATCACGCCTTCAAGATAATTTTGTCTGCTCCATTAACGATGCAATAGTTTGAACATAATGCTCTGTGTCTTCAAAGACGTAACACAGAGTTTACACAAAATCTAGCAGCAAATCTAACACAAAATTTCTAACTAACCAAGCTCTCGGCCTACTCAAGAGTTTATAAAGTAAATGCAAATAACAATAATTACAATAATTTAGGAATGATGTCTTTCCTTATCCAAATCATCTTAGGAGTCTTTGAGGTGGCTGCGTGAAGGAGAAAAGACACCTGGACTGAGACAGTCCTAGTAGGAGTCTTCCTTCACAAATGTGTTCCCACGTTCATAACCGTACCCAGAATTCATTTCCTCTTCCATGACGAGCAACACACCATGTAGGCACGACGTGGATCATGCCCATATGCGTTTTTCCTCAAGAGGCCACATGGAACATGCTCAAACATAAAGGTAGCTGCAGAATCGCCGGTTAGCTACAGAATGCCTGCATTCTGCAGCTAGTTCCGGTCAAAATGCTTAACAATGGAAACAATCAAAAAATTCAACAAGTCAGTCATGTAAACCATTCTAGAAGTAATTTTAACTATTTTTATTGATCAATTGGGTTTAAAATGGAAATGGACAAGGGAAAAATGAGGTAAAATGAGGTGAAGGAAAGCACAAATTTGAGGCTCAACATACCCCCAATGCTGTCTCTTTGCATGTCCTCATGCAAATTATCCTATGAATTCTGAGGCTTCTGCAAGGACATCTAATCCCCTTCTTCTCCTTTGTCTGAAAGCTAGAGGCCTTCTGGGTTTCTTGATCACAAGTTTGAACCTGAGGTTTGTGAGTGCCCTGATCAACTTTTTGTTCCTTGTCTTCATCTTCTCATTGGTTCTCTCCACTTTGTCTATATGCAGGGATAAGGTTGAGTTCATGTTAGTCTTGAGCTTGATTTGATCTTTGAGAATTTCATTCTCATTTTTTGATGTGCCTATTCAATAATTCCAACTCATACCTATCCCTCCTTAATATATCAATTTCAGTCAGTGGAGGACTGGGGGTTCTCTCTTCTCTTTCTGAAGCTGTCCTCTCTAAAGTTTCCACATAATCATAGATTTCCTGTTGAGCAGGATCAATCTCAGGGGTGCCTTCATAAAAATATTCATCATCATACTCTTCCATGGATGTTTCTTCATCTTCAATATTGATTACCCCTGTTTGTTTGATTGATGTTTTCTTCAATTTTCCTTTTAGTCTGTGGCTTCTCCTGAGCTGAGAGGACCCCTCTCCTTTCTCTATAACATATTCCTTGATTATCTTCTTTTCCTTTAGTTGGCTCTTGATTCGAGTCAACTTCTCCAAAATGACTTCTTCACTGCTTTCTTGAACTGGTTTGTCAATTTTACCTTTTGAAGTCCTCCATTTCCTACTTCTCTTTGTGGGTTGTGGTTCAGGTGATAGTTCTTTTGCTTCTTCAAAATGATTTCTTATTAATAAATCATCCCATGTATCATTTGTTTTAGATAGATGATGCTCAATCAAAATTTTGACCAACCCATGATGATACAGGGTTGTCTCTAAAAACTGAACTCTTCTCTGAACACAGGAAGCCATTTTCTTCAGACTTTGATACAAGAAATATGGTAAATTCAAATCTTCTCCCAGAAAATGCAACATTAGTCTAATGTGGTAGACATAAAATGTCCCATATCTACCCTCACATGTAACAAATTTTTGTAAAAGAAGTAGTATGTTTCTCCATTTGCTTTTCAATGTTGTACTGGGAATTCCTTTCT
Organism: Pinus albicaulis; assembly: GCA_034641835.2. Taxonomy (NCBI): domain Eukaryota; kingdom Viridiplantae; phylum Streptophyta; class Pinopsida; order Pinales; family Pinaceae; genus Pinus; species Pinus albicaulis. The sequence continues at coordinate 57,295 of JAXQQM020072253.1, forward strand.
TGAACACACTAACATCCATATTTGGTGATTTCAAAATTTGTTTCCAGGAGTCATTGTGGAATTCCCTATTTTTAAACCATCTTTCTCCAGTTCTGGACAATCTTGTAGCCTCTGCTATAAAAACTTCAGTAACAGTAAACTTGACATCCCCTATTTCAACTTCAGTACCTTGGAATGATCTGGCAAATGTTTTGGTGACTTCCTTATGGAAGCCATTAAATTTTTCCAAGAATTGAAGCCATCCTATTTGTTGTAACATCTCCTTGCATTGTGGGTAACCTTCTAAATATTTTGATCCCACAGGCTCAGTCCTTACGATGAAACCCATGATGTTTTTTTCAATATCAAATTAACACTCTTCTCTACCCACAAAACAATGTCTTTTACTTTCGGATAAAAATGGCTTCAAGCTATAAATGAAAATGGCTTCAATTTTGGAATGACATACCTTTGATTTATAATAGCAACAGCTTCAAAATCTCTGGCTGGTATGCCTCTGTTTGATAATGAAGAATGCCTTCGACACCTCGGACTGATGTACTTCTGTTGGACTTTGGAGAGATATGAAAGCAATTTCAATTTTCGAGCTAATATGTCTCTGATAGACAGCGGTAGATGATTTCAAGTTTCTTTTTGTGCAATACCTCCGTATTTGGTAACAGAAAGACTTCAAACTCAATCACTGAAAAACACTTCTGTTTCTAGTAACAACAGACTTCAAACTCAATCTCTGTTTTTGATAGCAAATGGTATGCTTCAGATTCAACACTACAGCATCTCTGTCTCGGGTAACAACAGACTTCAAAACCAATCACTACCACACCTCTGTCTTTGGTAGCAAAAGTCTTCAATTTTAGCACCTCTGTCTTCTGGTAGCAACAGGCTTTAAACTCTACACGGCCACAATTCTGTGTTGACAGTGAAAATGCTCCAAACTTCGTTCACAGTGATATGCTATATGTTCACGGGATCAAGTGGTTTTGAGTTCTCACACCGTTATACTTCCAATTTTACCTCTTCTGATCTGCTCCTGATGATAATGATGCCTCTGTCTTCGGAATGGAATACTGGCTACGGAATGAAGTTATGGCAAATGGTCACGGCATAGAGTGGTGGAGTGAGGTGGAGGATTGTATTAATGATTGAGGAGACGGCGGAGGATTTACGACGGCAGGAAAAATCTTCATCATTAAATAACTTGGTTAAGAGTCGTGGGAAATTCAAATGCTTTGGCCGTTTCACCGCTTAAATGCTATCGGATAGAAAATTTGAATTGGAAGATTTTTAATACAAAGTCTGTAGAGGGTTTGTTTGGTGTTTGATCAATAAAACAATTAAAACAACTTTTCGAATAATCCACAACTAAACTATGCTAAACTTTTATGAAGTGCCATCGTAATTTAAATTTGTTACCTCTGCCCTTTATTTGATGTTCTTGTAGCCTTTGTCTCCTCTGCTCATCTTTGGAGGAATCTTTCACAATTTTCTTGATATTTTTGATTCATGAATTCACTGGATCACTTTGTTGTAATTCTGATGTCTGCTGGTTGATGCCTTCAGGGTTCATAGCTGCGAAAGGACTGTCGGGCTGCAGAAAGGCTGATCAGCTGCAGAATGTTCACTGAGCTGCAGAATGTTTCTGTAGAACACTTTAATCATGAAAATGAAGTGTTTCTAGAGGATGGGTGAAATGTTATGAAAATGGATGAAAATGGATGATGGATTATGATATGTATGAAGTGGATAATGGAATAAAATGGATTCAGTTCATGGAATGAAGGAACATAAGGGATGTACTGCAATTCATGACATATTTTATTCATTTGCAGCAAGATATCAAATTCTATGTTTTGACATGAAAATGAAGTGAATGGAAGATGGAGTGAAATGAATGAGATGTGGAATGGAGTGAAATGTGAATGATGGATGAGATGAAGTATGGATGGATAAGTGAATGGAGTGAGATGAAATGAATCATAAGTACTATGGCACTGAACTTATGATTTTTATAACAGCTGCTTAGAAACAAAAATAGGAAAAGTTAGAGTGTCAGAGAGACTCTGATTTTCACCCTATCTTTTCTGTATAAACATGCCAATCAGTGATTGGTTTTCATGTTTATACCTTTATTTTATTTTTATTTTTTTTCAAAAGAGAAATGCTTCAGAAAATTTAATCAAGTTGATGAAGAAGAGAGACTCTTCTTCATTAACTTCACATCATTGTCTCCTTGGAACTTCTTAACAAACTCTTCTCTTGAGAGTGGCTTGTGGTATAGCTTCAGTCTATGGCCATTCACAAGAAAAGTGACCTCCTCTTCATCTATAGTTCTGATTTTTACTGCCCCATTATCAAAAATTCGAAAAATTTCATATGGCCCAAGCCAATGTGTCTGAAATTTCCCTTGAAAATCCTTGAAATTTGAATCAAACAAGAGAGCCCAATCACCCTCTTTAAATTTCTTCTCTTTGATGTACTTGTCATGCCATCTAGCCCTTTGCTGTTGGACTAGACTTGTTTTCTGAACTGCATCTTGTCTGATCTCATCCAATTCATTAATTTTCTCCAGTCTATGCTTTTGTGCCTCCGTTAGATCAAGTCCTAGCTGAGCTGCCATCTTGAATGTTTGAATTTGGAACTCTATAGGAAACAAAAATTGCTTCCCATAAACAAGCTCATAAGGAGTATGGCCTGTTGTGTTTCTCCATGTAGTTCTATAGGCCCACAAGGCTTCAGGAAGCCTATCTACCCAATCTCTTCTATGTAGATGAGCAGTCTTTGTTAGGATTCCTTCAATGACTTTATTAGTGGATTCCACTTGACCATTTGCTTGTGGATGATAAGGAGTAGATGTTCTATGTCTGATTTTGTACTTCTCCATCATTTGCTCCACTAGCCTTGATGTAAATTGAGCTCCTTGATCTATAACAATTTCCCTTGGGACACCAAAACGAGTGAAAATATACTCAAAAAGAAAAGTAACTACAGATGATTCATTAGCAACAAGTAATGGTTTAGCTTCTACCCACTTAGTAACATAATCAGTGCAAACTAATATGTATTTCTTTTGTCTTGATGGAGGACTAATAGGTCCTACAAAATCAAAGGCCCATTTTTCAAAAGGTTCAATGTGTACCTGAGGTTGTAATGGCATCTCACCTGAAGGAGAAGGTTTCCCTACCCTTTGGCAACTGTCACACCTTTTGACATATTCCCTTGCATCTTTAAACAAAGATGGCCAATAATATCCTAAGTTAATGATCTTATAGGCTGTCCTCTTATCTGCAAAGTGTCCGCCACAAGGTTCATCATGACATGCCTTGAGAATTTCAGGCATCTCATCTTCACGAACACACCTTCTAATGATCAAATCTAAACCTGTCTTGTACAACTCATTAGCGACCCATGAATATCTTGCACTATCATTAATGATTTTCTTTTATCCCTTGCATTCATAATTGAAGGAAATTTTCCTGAAACTAAATAATTAGCAATATCAGCAAACCATGGAGTTTGAGTAGAAACTGCAAAAAGATATTCATGAGGAAATTGATCTTCAACCGGAGTGTCATCTTTGATATTTTGAATTCTAGACAAAAAGTCAGCCACAGTGTTTTGTTTTCCAGGCCTATCTAGAATAGTAATGTTGAATTCTTGCAATAATAACAACCATCTTATAACTCTACCATTAGTGATTGATTTATTCATTAAATATCTAATGGCAGAATGATCAGTATGAATAAAAGTTTCATAGCCTGTTATATAGTGTCTAAATTTTTTAATGGCATGAACAACAGCTAAAAACTCTTTTTCAGTTACAGTATAGTTTAATTCTGCAGGAGTCAAATTTTTACTGACATAATAGATGGCATAGGGAATTAAATCTTTCTGTCCCAATACTGCTCCCAGAGCTGTATCGGAAGCATCTGTCGAGATATGAAAAGGTAACTTCCAGTTAGGTCCCCTTAATATAGGTGCTTCAGAAATTTTGGTTTTCAGGGTTTCAAAAGCTAACTGGCAATCAGAAGTCCACTTAAATTCACAATCTTTGGTGAGTAATTTGAAGAGAGGAGATGCTATTTTGGTGACGTTTTCTATAAATCTCCGATAGTACCCCGTAAATCCTAGAAAACTTCTTACATCTCTTTGACAACTTGGAATGGATAGGTTAGAAATGACTTCAACTTTCGCCTCATCAACTCTAATCCCATCCCCTGAAATGTGGTGCCCTAAAAAAATACCTTTAGTGAACATCATAAAACATTTTTCATGACTAAGAGAAAGGTTTGCTTCTTGACATCTTTTTAAGACCTTTTCCAAGTTTTCTAAAGCCTCTTCAAATGTATCCCCATAAACTGTAAAATCATCCATGTACACCTCTACATAGTCATGTATTATATCAGAAAAAATTCCTAATACTGCCCTTTGGAATGTTGCGGGTGCATTGCATAATCCAAATGGTAATACTCGGTAGGCATAGGTACCCCAAGGACAAGTAAATGTGGTTTTATCTTGGTCTTCAAGTGCTACTTGGATTTGATTGTAACCACTAAATCCATCCAGGGATGAAAAGTACTTTTTACCTGCTAATGTATCTAATACTTGATCTATGAAAGGTAAGGGAAAATGGTCTTTAAGAGTAGCTTTATTCAGTTCTCGGTAGTCAACACACACCCTCCATTTTCCATTTTTTTTAGGTACAATTACTAAAGGGGAAACCCACTGACTATCTGAAATAGGATAGATGAAGTTAACATTTAACAATTTTTGTAATTCTTCCTTGACAATTTCCCTAAGATTTGGATTCATCCGTCTTTGAGGTTGTCTGATTGGTTTGCAATTTGCCTCTATATAGATGTGATGAGTAAAATTCTTGGGACTTATCCCTTTCATGTCAGTGTATTCCCATGCATATGCAAAAGAATGTCTCTGTAATACTTTGACTAGTTCTTCTTGTTGTGATTTTTCCAGATTTTTGTTTATGTTCAAGGTTTTGCCTGGAAAAATTTCACTTGTAGAACTGCCAAATTTGTCCATAGAATGAAGAGACATCTGTCTAGATGACAAGAACTCAATATTGGATTTCTCTTGAAATGATTCTTGTTTGTGCTCTGGAGAAGATTCAAAATTTTCTAGAGTATTAAGAATTTGATTATCTTCACTAATTTCTGAAATTGTGAAGAGTGGTTGCAAATATTCTTCATCCTCTATCCATTGAGTGTCATCTAGATCTGTAAGTGTCCTAGCTGGAGGATATAAAGTGAATTTCTTTGTTGAACTTCCATCAGAAATATACATATCACCGGACCTACAACTAATAAAAGCATCAGCTGTAGCCAACCAAGGTCTTCCTAGTATGACGGGATGGCCTCCTAGATTATTCTTGGGTGTCAGGATCATGAAATCCACAGGGTACTCCCAAGAGTCTAGGGACACTGGAATGTCTTCTATTACCCCATCTGGTCTGATCACAGATCTATCTACTAGTTGTAATAGTGTGGGTGTAAAGAGAAGATTAGGAAGTTTCAGTTTGTCCATGATTTGTCTACTCATGATATTTATTGCTGCTCCTAAGTCAATGAGTGTGTTTTGAATTTCAATTCCATTGATGTGAATTTTGACAAGTGGATTTCCTGGGTCAAGGTACTTTGGAATAGTAATCTTACCCATCATAATGTCTGCTATTTGTCCTACCAGTTGAATTTTCTTGGTTTCTCTTATTCTTTTCTTTGTTGTCTTCATACTCAACTCCTTTATTGTTTTGGCTAAAATTGGGGTTTCCTTGATGGCTTGCAATAATGGAATTTTAATGCAAACATTTCTCAATTCATCCAAGAAATCATAATTAGGCACCATTATTTGTTTTTCTACACCTTTGTCAATTTGTAATATTTCCGGAAAGGGAGGTATAGAAGTAGATGTGGATGGTTGCTCTAATACTGGAGTTGGGCTTATTGGATCTTTTTGTTTCAGTTTTTCAATGTTTTTGCCTTGAAAGGATGTTTCTTCCTCAAGACTTTTATTAACCCGTAGGGAGTCTTCCTCAGAATTATCTTGTTCTTGTATGATCACAGAAGGTTTCCTCTTCTCAAGTATCCTTCCGGACCTAAGTTGAACATCACTAAGGTCTAGAGGAGTAATTAAATAAGTTGGAAACTGTTGTCCTTCTATCATGTATGTATTCTGGGGGTTCTTATTATTGGGATTTGGTATGGGCTGAGCTGGTAATTGATTGGATTTTTGAGGGAATGGTAATGGAAGTGGTTGATTTTGATGAGGTTGGTTCAAATGATGTTGTTGAGAATTTTGTTGAAGATTTTGAGGAAAATTTTGTTGAGGATTTTGAGGATAAAATTGTGGATATGGTGGATAGGATGGTGGATACTGATAATATGGAGAGTATCTTCCATAGGGACCTTGTGATCCTTGTGCCCAAGCTTGAGATTGATTTTGAAATTGGGGCCAAGGTTGCTGCCAAGAATTCCAAGGTGGAGGTTGATTGTACATTTGATCATGAAATCCCTGTGTCTGAGGTCCCTGCCAAGGTCTTCTAGATACAAAGTTAAGAGATTCTGTGGAATCTGTAGGAGTTTCTTCTTGAAAAACAGCCTTGAGACCAGGAAGAGAAGGAAAATTCTTGGTCTCATGTTTCTCAGAACAAATAACACAGGTTTCTACAACTTTTACATCTAAAGGACACTCTCTCAAGGCATGTTTCTTCCTACATTTGGGACAAAAGATTGCCAAGGCATCAGATTCAGCCTTTTGCTTGTTTTGTATCTTGAGGGTGTGTATTTGTTCACTAAGACTCCCTAAGATGTCAGATTTAAAATCATCAAGCATGTGTCCTATTTCTGATCTACTTACTGTCCCAGAAGCAGATTTACTTGCTCTTGCAAGAGTAGGATCTCTTGGACCTTTGACGGTTTTGGATTTCCCTCTGGAAAGTTTGATACATAACTCAGATATTTCAGGTAATGTGAGTTGTGATATATCCCCTTTTCCCATCATGTTAAGGATATCCAACCATTCATCCCTAATGGTTTTCAACAAAAGAGCTTTTAAAGTGTCTTGATCTGGGTTTTCCATTTGTGCCCTTTTTATGTTGTATTTAAATATTTCCAACAAATCTTCTAAGTTTTCATCTTCTTTTTGTAACATCTTGAACACTTCTTCCTTATGATTAACCGGCATACAATAATCCAAGTATCTCTCTAGAAATGCTTGTTTCATGTCTCCCCATGTCCTAATGGAACTACTGTTTAAGCTCATAAACCACTTCAATGCTGCTCCTTTCAGAGTTGAAGGAAATAATTTCAATTTTTTAGCATCTTGAAGGTAGTCATAAGTCCTACACAGCACTTCAAATTCGAATAAGAAAGTTTCAGGATCCTCAGTTTTAAGTCCATAGAAGTTCGGAAGGACAGAAGGTGAAATTTTTTTCATGGTTGTATTGGTCTCTTCATCAAGTATAGGGAACCCAAAAGAGCTTCCTATTCTACCTCTTCCTCCATCTGCACCTCTACCTCCTCTTCCTCCTTCTCCTCTACCTCTACCTCTACCTCCTCCAATTAATGTGTGTTCTCCATTAACAACTCCTCCTCCTCCTTCTTCTGCCATGGTTGACTCTCCTGTGGAAGTAGAAAAATTTGTATCCTCGACAAAATTTTTTGGATCCTCTTCTATGGCAGGTTTAGTGGATGAAGTGGAAGGTTTCTCTAATGGAATAGGTGACCTTAGATCTTCTAGAAGTCCAGGATCAGTAAAAGATGGAAGATGGGTTTGAGTTGAAGGTGTACTAGCTCTGGATCTAGATGAAACAAGTGGTGTTCTAGATGTCAAACTTCTGCCTCTGCTGCTTATAAATCTTCCCCTTGAATCCCTCTCCCTACGCATAAAATTGTTTTTGGATGCTAAGAAACAAAGGTTACCTAGTTTTCACTTCCTCGGCAACGGCGCCAAAATGTTGTGTCTCAATCTAGTCTCCTAAACTGAGTTCATTTAATTGTCAACCAGGATTTGTAAACTGCTGAAGTGAAATGTACCATATGTACCTAGGTGCTTGTTTCCTAGTGCGTTGTGTGTAGTATTTTGTGATGTTTTGGTCTTTTATGCTGATTTATGATGTTTTTGGTATTTTGAAGTTTTGTGTTTACAATGAAAGTGCCTAGGAAACTAATGAAAAGAAATTGGTGGTCAAAAACACAGTTGAGCCTAATGTATGGAATGGAAAATGTAATCAAAAGTACTGAAGCAACATTTAAACTATAACTGAATAGAAACAAGAGCTTGATGATGACTTCTTAAACAAATGACACAAACTAGACTTTGAGAAATGATCACTAAATATGCAAGTTTTCTAACTAGACAGTTAGACACTAATCATGATGTAACATTCTATTCTAAGCTCATCTATTCCATGACTAATTCCTAGTTCTATTCTGCAATTTCAATTGAAGGTCACAGAGCTTATACTCAAAGAGTTATTGGTTTCTTTTCAAGGTAGTTCTGTTGAGGACGAGCTCTGTTTATGGTGAGGAATTTGCAGTGATATTTCAGACCTTGTAATGATGTTATCTTCTGTTCCTAAGGTTATGGATCACTGGTGGTTTTCAGAAAAAAAAAGATATTTGTAAATAATGAAGGCTGTCTTATGAATCCTATCAACTAAAGTGATCTACTGTGCAAAGGGTGACAATGTGACTATGAGATGTAAGTGCAATGAATTAATTTAAACATGAGCTTAAGATGCTTCTGAACTAGAACAATGTCAAACTATAAGCCATCATCAAACTTGAAACGAAGTAGCTGGACATGAATTAAATGAAAAATGAAACTCCGGAGCGTTCTAACTAACATGCATTATTCTATGAAGTTACACAATCTGTTTGTTCATCATTAATGATATTTTGGAAAAGTTCCTTCTTGTGGAAGAGGTAGAACAATTCTGACTGTGGACTTGTATGCAATTGAAAGCAAATGAGCTGAAAGCAAATGAAAAACTAAGTTGTCACATCACGGTCATATCTTGAACTTCTTAAGGATGTCTTGGAATAATTTCTTCTTGTGGAAGAGTGATTAGGACAAGTGCAACTGTGATAGTGAAGACTAAAAACTACAACTAATTCCTACAATACTATAGCTATTCATCATTCGTTGTTATGATCTGTTGGAAGAATGTCTTCTTGTGAAAGAACTGAAATGAATATAACTACAGTATCTAGTTAAAAGAAAATACAAATTCAACTCCTATCCTACAGTACCATAGTCATTAAACATTCATCATTTTAGTCTATTGGAAGAGTGTCTTCTTGTGGAAGAACTGGAACGAATATGACTACAGTAGCTAGTTAAAACAAATACAAATTTAACTCTTATCCTACAATACCATAGTCATTTAAACATTCATCATTTTAGTCTGTTGGAAGAGTGTCTTCTTATGGAAGAACTAGAATGAGTACGACTACAGTAGATAAAACAAAACAACTACCAATTTAAATGCAGAACGTAAAGACAGCTAGGAAAAACTTATCTAGTTTACGTAAAAGAAATCCGTGCAAGGGGCAGGGGCCCTCTACCACTTGACGGCATTCAACTCCAAATTAAATCACGCCTTCAAGATAATTTTGTCTGCTCCATTAACGATGCAATAGTTTGAACATAATGCTCTGTGTCTTCAAAGACGTAACACAGAGTTTTCACAAAATCTAGCAGCAAATCTAACACAAAATTTCTAACTAAGCTCTCGGCCTACTCAAGAGTTTATAAAGAAAATGCAAGTAACAATAATTACAATAATTTAGGAATGATGTCTTCCTTATCCAAATCATCTTAGGAGTCTTTGAGGTGGCTGCGTGAAGGAGAAAAGACACCTGGACTGTGACAGTCCTAGTAGGAGTCTTCCTTCACAAATGTGTTCCCACGTGCATAACCGTACCCAGAATTCATTTCCTCTTCCATGATGAGCAACACACCATGTAGGCACGACGTGGATCATGCCCATATGCGTTTTTCCTCAAGAGGCCACTTGGAACATACTCAAACATAAAGGTAGCTGCAGAATCGCCGGTTAGCTACGGAATGCCTGCATTCTGCAGCTAGTTCCGGTCAAAATGCTTAACAATGGCGACAATCACAAAATTCAACAAGTCAGTCATGTAAACCATTCTAGAAGTAATTTTAACTATTTTTATTGATCAATTGGGTTTAAAATGGAAATGGACAAGGGAAAATGAGGTAAAATGAGGTGAAGGAAAGCACAAATTTGAGGCTCAACAATTTTGTGCAGCATTCTAACCTCACTTACAAGACTTCAAGGTGGACGGTATATACACCTAGTCCTAACTTAATTGCTTCCAGGAATTTAGTTGATACTTTAAAGGAACTTCAAGGTCCATTGCATCACTCTACAGTGGCAGGTCTGCATGAGGTCAGGCTAATAAGGCTCAAGTGTCAACTATAAATGGAAATGGAGGTGGCTTCTTGGGGTTTGGCCCAGTTAAGCATACCTTGGAAAGGTGGTTCTATTGATATTTCCAAAGTCGATACGAGAATTCATTTTGATCCTGTTAAATTGTTGTTGCAGCCATGTATAATTCAAAGTATGATTTATTTAGTCAACTACGTTCATATAGTCTTGCTCTCTCCAAGACTACGTGACAATCAACACATCCTCAGGTCGATAATCAGAGAAAGGTTGCATACTTAGGAAGATGCAGTTAAAATTAGTAACAATGCCTTTCTTGGATGATGATTAAGCAGATACCTTCAATAGTACACATGCCTTTCTTGGATGATGATTAGGCATATTACCTTCAATAGTACAATGTGTGTAGGAGCTTTATATCAACAATTAAGGAGAAACAAATATCTTTCACTCAAGTATGTTCTGGGACAAACACGTGCAAGCTTGTAAGGTGTCTATTGAAAATGAGTTTCCACCATTGAAAAGATTTCTTGGGTATCTGAGTTAGTCTGGAATACTGAAAATTTACAGGATTAAGGACAGGAAAAACAATGCATCGAGGTTTTGCAACCTAAATGCAGGATTGAAAATCAAGGAAACAACAGTAACATTATATGCACTAGTAACTTCGTTGAGGAAAGGCTTAAATTCCAGTTGTGGTTGCTCACTGAATGTGGTGTTACCTTGAGAGTTAACCTCTTGTTGATAATTTCCTGTTATATGGTGGATTCTCTATTCCAGAAAGAACAATGACAGGGCTCTTAGGTGTACAATGTACCATACTCATTTACTAAAGTTTTATCTTATGAATATCTATTGTTATTAACTGTATATTATATAGGGCATGATAAAGACCTCTGAATTCGGTTAATGCACCAAGAATTGAGGATGCGCTTAAATAAAGACATCATTGTAGAATATGAATAGTGTGCCTGCAATATGCTAACTGCAAGTATGAATGCATGGAGGATAGGTCATATGTGATAGCAGTTCTTGCAAGATCTGACTATAATTGAATGCACTGAGGACAATGCACAAATAAGGAGGGAGGATGTAACACCCCCTATTCGACCCTTGTGTGTTGTAATCACCATGTACATATGGAGTAAGTTGGTGAGCCTAAAACTAATTGAGGTTCAAAGTTCCTCTTGCTTGCTCCCCCTTGTGTGGTGGATGACATGTGTGGCTTTTAGTGGCCTAGCCACTGATGATATTTCTAGTATGTGCGATGTTAATGACCAGCTTTCGGTCATTGATGTATCTGCAATTTGTTGCAATGAATAAGCCTTTGAGTTGTCCAAATATGACTTTTTTCTATGGTGTAGTGTAACTAGATATTTTTGTTTCATTGTTGGAATTCAACAATACAATTTTTGATAAGATTATGAATTTTAGTTGTTTAAAATATGATTTTGAACATATAAATGAATTTACAAGCGAATAATTCTTGAAGCACTCAAATTTTGTAAATTAGACAGGTAAGCCTTATGATTCCAAGACTTTTCTGAGGTATTTTAGATAAAATTAACCAGAAAATATACCAAAGAGAAACAAAAACATTTTTAATCAATTCTCAGATAAACCTAAATGATTGTTTGAGTTGTCACTCTTTGGAAGATGCAATGTATATGATTGAACATGAATATATGCAGGAATGGTTGCAAGGAACGTGGGGGAAGAGATACAGAACTCTAAGCTGAGAAACAAAATAATTCTGTAGCATTGTAATGTCATTACATGTTAGTATCTTCCAGCATATTATAGAGAAGTTTCAGATAAGAAGCAGACCCCCAACTGACAACACCCATTTTTTTTAAGTCAAATATGAGTATTCATGCTTACGATATAAGTCTTTTAACTCTTTTTTTCGCCAGTGGAAAATGTCCAAAGCTGTCGTATTAAATGAATGATTGAAGATTTACTTATCATGGAAGTCCACTTAAGTCCCTAGGAAGGCTGGGAACGCAGAGGAAGTGTCACTATGAAACATGGTAGATATATTGCATTATCATAAAATCGTATTCAATGTACATATTAGAACTTTGGTAGATTTTCATGCCCCTATGAGTCTCCAAAAAACTAAGTCAAAATGGGCTACAAAAATCCAACTTCCAAAATAATTAAAACCACTAACCCATATCTCCAAAATAAAAATGGACAAAACCTATTACCAACAGCAGAATGGACATAACAGAGAACACCAAAAAATGAAACCACTAAATTACTAAGGAAGCCAAATAGCCACATTTCTAGATATTTAAATGGTAAAAATCATTCCTCTAGGAAAATTTGGAAGGTTGTATGTTTTGTATTTGAGGAAAAAAGGATTTGAATGGTAAAAATCATTCCTAGTGTGAAATTTTGATGGATGGACATTCTGTAATCCAGAAGAAATGAATATCATAAAGATTAAAGTGAAGAGATAGATACATAGATCTGAATGACACGTCACATGCCATAAAGAATGACATGTTGGATGTTAAGTCATATACCATGTAAGTGAAGAGTAGTCAGGTGAGAAAATTTTTGGATATATGGATGGCTTAGAGATAGGATGCTAATATCTATGATCTATAATATGAGTAGAGGAACACTAAATCTAGATATCCCAGATTTGGGTTCCATATAGGATGACTCATCTTAGATAACACACATTATTAATGATGATACATCTAACACAACATAATTTCACATTTGTGATGCCACATAACCTAACATGAAAAAACTTATGATAACCCCAGTGATATGTTAGAAATATCATAGGTCACATGTGATGTCAGATGCAAGTGGACAAGTGGGTGAGTTGGAACTGAGTAGAATGATTCAGATATCCCAATAATTAAGGCAAAACATTATAGCAAGGAAAACTCATAACTTAGAAAATTTGAATCTGGGTCTTTCTTTAAAATCTAGATATTTGAATATTTGGATTTTAAAGAAAGGTCCAGATTTTGGATATCATTATGACAGTGCAAATAACACAGTATGCATATTTCATATTTCAAGAGTGCGTGACAGTTGAAATGTTGGTGTTAAGTGGATAGAGCAAAAATTGGGATCTAGATGTTGAGTGGTAGGTAAAACATTATGGATTCCAGGTGGTAGGATATGTTTGGGCCACATGAAATGGATTTTCAAGTCGCTCAAAATGAAAATGACAAAGATTCCTTAAATTTGGAGGTAGATTCCTTTAGAAAATATCTTTTAGAAAAGTAAATATCAATGAAAGCCTCCTCATGATTTCATCCTGACTTGAAACACCAGTTTGATACTACCATAGAGAAGTTAAAAGCTTACATTGAGGAATTCATTTAATATTATACTTTGGAAATTGTTCCTTGCATGGAGAGATTATCTTATCTTGATACAAGCCTCCTTTTTCTTATTTAAAAATAGAATGTAGTTAATTCTCATAAGTGAACCTGGTTCATAGATGTTTTTTTAAGCTTGATTCTGATTATGGAAATTCGTTGGAAAAAAAAGCTATAATTTCTTTGGACATGTTCCTCAGAGAAATATTCAATTACGAAGAAAAGGAAGTAGACCTTATAAATGAAAAGTAAATGTGATGAATTCAAATAAAACCTCAAAATGAAGAATAAATTAGGGAATTGAAGGACCTTTTATGTAAATTTTATGAGAATTTTAAATAAATGAGAATGGATAACAGAAAAATAAGAACTAATATTGAGCAGACAGAAAGCAAATTGTTGTCAGTTAGAGAAAATCTGATATTTAAGACATCTGATATGTTTGTTTCTTGTATCATGATGATTGTTTTATTTTCCTTTTTAATTCGATCTTTGAGATATCTCTTCTTAATCTAGTTCCTTGACATTTTGTAAATGGCATGTATACGCTGGCAATGATGGCAGTTATACAATTGTCGTTCATATTCTTCATTTCTCAAGAAGTAAAAAGCATTTGTTTGATGCACTTAGTTTCTTTTTTGCATTCATAACATTAAAGGAACTGAAAAGAAAAACTTGCATTTGCATGTAGGATTGTGTTTTTTTTTCAAAAAAGGAACATTAGGAAATCTGCATTTAGTTTTGTGCTCATTGTTTTCTTTTGTTCATTGATTTTCCTGCTCACAAAATTATTTTCTCTCATCCCTTTGTAGCTAGGTCTTTCATTGAAAAACTAAAAGTGAAAAGTTTTCTTATCATTCTTAGTTTGCATTTAGGAATTTCTACATACATCATCGTGGTACCATTGAAAGGCAAATTGTTAAGCAAGATCAACATAAAATTAATCTCAATTTATCTAAAAATGCATTGGAACCATAACGATAACATTTAGAAGGTCTAGGCTAGAGACGTGTTCCGACGTCGTAAAACATAGCAGTTGTCATTAACTTGTCTGCGATACATTCCGAGTGTGATATCTCACCCCATGTACGTAAGTATATCGTAGCACGTCCCTTGGGGTGGCGTTATAGTATGATAAGTATATAGGTGGTGCTTTCACTGTGCGGTTTCACATTAGACAACGCTATTACGGACTTGGGCCTCCACGTACCTTCGGGTGTATTTGGGAGGACAAATTTTAGGTGCTATCCATCCATAGTGAGCCAAGTCGGCCGCCTTTAAATTGTGATACACCAAACACAACATTCGGGGAGATTGTCTGCCCGTACTTCTTGGCTTGCCAGGAGGTATTCTGCAGTTCACAGTTTACTAGTAAACCCTTTTGCCTAGCATTACCCTCTTTTTGTTTATTTATTTTTGGTTAAAATTAATCAGCAATCGTGGAAGAACATAATCCTACCCCCCGTCGTTCGCGTAGATTAGCTTTAAAACCACCTTTACCACTAGAAGTTACTTCTAGTAGGCGAAGGCGATCAAAATCTGCCCAACAATGATGTTGATGTTGTGGATGATATTACTTGATGCTTCATGATGGGTGTTCTTTCTCACTTTCACATAATCTTTTTATGGCCTCTGCTTGATGCTTTTGTTGCTATGGTCATGTCAGGCATTAATTAATTTTCTTCAATGTTCAATGTGTGAAGAGTTCAAATGTTCCCTTGATGCAGTTTAAATTCAGGCACAATAGACTGTTGTTATGCACCATGTTTCCCTGGCTCCTACATATTGGAATATGCCCAAAATTATTTTGGAGAGTGATATCCATTCATGGAAGGATATTTGCACTCGTCTTTCATGGAATTTTATTTGCACTCGTCTTTCATTCTCTCATGAACCAAGTGAAATTTCTTGGGGAATTTCTAATCAACAAGTTTTAGGAGTTTGTGTCAGATTTGGGTAGACTCGTAGAATGATTAGCTTGTGGCTGCTATAAACTCTTTTTGTCAACCCATGGATGCATGGGTTAAATTTTCACTTGATTTGCAGTTTCCAATGATTTGACACTAAGAATCATTGGCTGACTGTGGTGATTCGTTGACTTCTTTTCTTCTTTTTTGCCCCTTTCCCTTAGATGGTCATTCATGGGAGGGTAAGTTCCAGTGAATGTATGATTTGTGGTGTGCATTTATCTATTGGTTAACTCTTTGGTAACATCCCATGACTGTTATTTCAATGGAACTTGGTTAAATAACAAACACTAAGTGCTAATTAGTAGTTTTAAATGTTTGATACAATAATTAATTTTGCTTTATAGGATCCCAAATGTGCCTTTTTGGGCCTGAAACTTTACATGGCACCCGTGTGTTTACAAATAATGGAAAAAATTTGAGTCTTTTTAGGTTATTTCATGGCCATACTGGACATGTTTCACTATGGAAAGGAAATTATGGTCAACAGGAGGACACTGTCTTAAGGGATTTCTTTCCATTGATAAGTAAAAGAATCACTAGTAACTGACTAGTTTCCTTCCTCACTTTTATCATGGAAAATGATAGAGGATATGTTTCAACTTCTTATAACCAATTCTTTACAACTTAAGGGAGAGGTGTTTTGGAAAGGATGATTAAAGTTATTGTAATATTTTTTTGTTTTGTTTAAAGCTTTCAAGTGTTCATTAGGTGATTTGGAGATATGATTTAATTTAGTGGAAATTTTTTTATATTTTATATTTGAATGATGTTCTTTGTTTTATAGATGATGACTCATGATGTTATTGTTTTGTGTATAATGATTTATTTTTTCTTTTGGGCTTGGGCCTTGGCACAACATTTTAATAAAAAATTGCATAATGGTTTTTGTGAACATTATACTTATTTTACTTTGAAAGCTACTTACAAATCTAGTAATTCTCAACTCTTGGAAACTATTGATGCAGGCTTCTAGATCGATTTGAAATTTTACTTCTGGAATATTCAGTGAGATGTCAAAATCTAATCCTGGGAAGAAACTATCAAGGCAAATTGATGTATTATCATACTTTAAAAAGTCTCAATCCAAGAATACACATTCTCTTCATGCTTCAAGCTACTTTGAACAATCTATTATTGAGAGAGATGTTAACTCTTATGAAAATGCATCTGATATCCATATGATGGATGAAATAATAGGTTCCTCAGTGATCAGGGTGAGATAAATGCAATTTCAACAGAAATTAATGATGAAAATGTTAAAGATATTTCCTTGGAAGGTGACACAAACCATTCACGGAAAAGGAAAAAAGGTCAGTGGACCATAGGGAGAAAATTCCAAGATGATTGGCTCTCAAGTTTTCCATTTATTGAAGAAATTCCTTCTACAAATGAGGATTTACGAGAAGTTAAATGTCTTGCGTGTAGTTGGAAAAGTTGCAAGGTAGTGAAATTTCAGATGAAGCTAGATACAGTACAAAAGCATGCAGGAAAGGTTTATGAAAAGAAAATTGTAGATGGTAAAGAGAAATCTATTGTCAGATGGAAATCTTTGGAGGAATGCCGACATAACCAATGTGTGGAAGAATACAAAAAATATTTAATAAATAAGAAGAAACTTGAGGCAAGTGGAGGAACCATCATATCTCAATTTGAAAAGACGATGGAAAGAAGTTTGTTATCTAAGACGATACAATTGAGCACTGTATTTCACATCTTATGTAAAGTTCGTCCTATGACAGATTATCCAGATCAGATGAAATTTCTATATTTTCTTCACGTGCCAAACTTTCCATCTTCTCATTGGTCCATAACTAGTGGTTGGGAATGGGCAAGATATCTAGCTCAAGTAGAAATTGATGATTTGAAACAGGAGATTGCAAATGCTAGGTTTTTGGCATTGTCTTTGGATGAGGTTACAGCTATTGATAACTTCATGGATTTTCATGAGCATTTATATGGTTAATGACCATATTAGGCATTCCTATCTACTTGGGATTAAAAAGATGAGAGAGACTTCTACAGTTGAAAATATTTATGAACTTGTTCTTAATACTTTGAAGGAAAGTGGTATGGATCATTTAATGATTGCAAAAAAGTTGGTATGTGTTGGAGTAGATGGAGCATCGGTAATGCAAGGACAAAGGAATGGTCTTTGTGTTCGACTACAACTATCAGCTTCGCCATATATGATTAATATTCATTGTATGGCTCATAGGATGAATATTGCATTTAAAATAGTAAGCAAGTTTCCATTAGTTTCAAAAGTTGAAGATCTTGTACGTGAGACTCATGCATACTTTTCTCGTAGTCCCAAACGATATTTAGAGTTTCAACAATTTGCAGATGGTGTTATGGATGGAAAAAAACTACTGAAAGATGTTGATACAAGATGGATCTCATTAAATGGACCAGCTCAAAGACTATTTAGTGAGTTCAAATCTTTGGTAGGGTTGATGTATGAAAATCGCTACAATGTAGACAAAGCTCAAGATCTTCTTTTTTGACTAACTGATATAGAAACATTATTGACATTGGCTGGAATTCTTCCTATGCTACATGAAATGAATGTCCTCGTGAAAATGTCTCAGAATCGCACAATGTATATTTCCGAATACACAAATGCGAGAAAGTCAGCATGCCTTGCATTGGATAATTTGTATATGATGCCAGACTCTTTTACTAGTCCAGAGTTTACAAGTTGGACTAAGATCATCAATATAGAAAATACTGAAAATTTTTTGACGTTTGATGAAAAAGGGATACTATGTATCACAATGCATAGGTATATGGTCCCCTTTCATTATATTAGTAAGACAGGACGAATCACCAAAGATTGCCCCGTGTCAAGGGACCAATTTGATAATATTGTTATCTCAGTGAGACAAAATTTGATAGAAATTGCAAGATCACTATCATCAGAGATAAGAGAACGATTTCCTCGAGATGAATTTTTGGAGGCCATGTGTGTGGTATACCCTCAATATTGGAACAATTGTCAATGTTCAATAAATTTAAAAGCCGATTTTCAAAAGAGATTAAAAGGTTTAGTAGACCACTTTTGCAAGAAAGTCTCGATACATGGAGAACAGATTGAAGGTATTTTAGATTCATCAAAATTGTATCAACAAGGTGGACGCTTTGCTGAAACAATGTGGAAGAAATATCCTTTTTTGGAGAATCCTAATGAAAACGGTGCTATAACAAGATTATGGAATACTTTAAGTGCTAGCCAATACCTGCAAGAAAACATATCAGAATATTTTAAATTAGCAGATTTGTGTCAAACTATGATTTTGGGATCAGTGGAGGATGAGAGAATGTTTAGTGCACTATCATTTTTGAATTCAAAGTTGAGGAACAAGCTTGATAAACATGTGGATACATGTTTAAGATTATATGTAACAAAGTATGA
The DNA here is from genome assembly GCA_034641835.2 of Pinus albicaulis. Lineage (NCBI taxonomy): Eukaryota > Viridiplantae > Streptophyta > Pinopsida > Pinales > Pinaceae > Pinus > Pinus albicaulis. The sequence continues at coordinate 76,453 of JAXQQM020072253.1, forward strand.
CGTTGACAAGTTTCCATATGAAAGAGCACTAGCGCTTTGGCAATCAGATTGTGATAGAAGGGGAGAAAACAATATAACAAATTTATCTAATGAACTTGATACAGAACATAATGTTTTGGAGGCTCATAATGACAGTACATCTGGAGAAGATCATGTTCACAATGTAGAAAATGATGACCAAGATGAGAATTGGGAAATTGAAATACCCTAGGACTCTTATTTTGGTATACATGTTTCGTTGATCATGCAAGATTACTACATTTCAAATTCAGGTAAAAATGGGTTCTATATTTTGTATTTTTCATTGTAACATTGCAGCTACATTTATTTCATGTGTGTTAAATTAAGATTGATGTTTCATATTTAATCCTTACATTGTTTGCTTCTTATTTGTGACAGGAAATGAAGCTGGATTTGATGATTTTGGGACCTATTTTCACATAGATAGCGTTTGACTAGTATTAAATGATAAATAACTAATTTAAAAAGACTAATGCAAAGCATCAATGGGCTCATTCAAGTACATGAAACTACCTTGATGTCTAGCTTTGACAACTTAGAAAATTTTAATGGTATATATGTTGCTTGTGTTTGGGGAATTTTGCTGAGTTTCGAGTTTTATATTTTCTTGGAAAATAATTATTGATATTTGGAAAATGTGTGATTTTATATTGGTATTGGAAACGAAGCTAGTTTTGATCTTTGATTGGAAATGAAATCGGATTTGATGAAGTTGGGACCTATTTCTTTTCACATAGATAGTGTCATAGTATTAAATGATAAAGAACTAATTTAAGAAGTCTAACGCTAAGCAACAATGGGCTTATTCAAGTACATGAAATTGTGTTAATGTCTAGCCTTGATATCTTTGAAAATTTTAGTGGTTTGTTTGTTGCTTGTTTAGAGGATTTTGTTGAGTTTGAAATTAGTCTTTTGAATGCTTATGGTTCTCATATCATGCATATATCGATAGATCGATAGATCCAGTTCTATTATTATAATCATTATTGTTTTCTTTATATATTTGGTGGTTTGAGAAAAGATATTTTATTTCCTTTCACTTTGTGGCATGATTTCGACATCTTCACCTTTTAGAATATAGTAAAATATTTTTCTTATTATAGATTTTTCTTGGAAAAGAATTATTGAGAGTTAGGTGCAAATGCACAATGTTGTGTAGCATTAGTGTGATAAATATGGGATAGTGCAAAGCATAGTTTTAAAGATTAGTATAAGTTGACTCGTACCTAATCAACTCAGTCAAGTTGATTGTTGGTTGAACGGCTAATTGTTGGTTCAATGGACAGAAGGTCTTGCAAGCACAAATACCAAAGGGAAAAATGGAGCCCATCATGGGGTACTCTTTGTAATTCTCCACCACTGCTACCTTTCCTCAAACTCCTCTCCAACCTCAATATCAGTGCTAGTAGTAGCATGACAAACAACACTACGCTTAGCAGAACTAGAAGAACGTGTTTTCCAAACTACACGAGAACTACTTCCCTCACGAGTCACCATGTGCAATGCTTGGTCTCGGTGGTTCTCTTCCTTCTACTCTTGGTTCAATTACCATATCTTCATTGGAACCAACACTCCGAACTCCACTAGACAACAATTCACCATTTTGTAGTAGTGATTCGCCATTTGTACTGGTGATTCGCCATGATTTTACAGGATAATATAATCTCGTGAGAGATTCGCCAAAAAATTATATATACATATTATATTATTAATAAAATCGCCTTCCATTTTTCCTATGTATCATGGGGATTCGCCTATTTTTGATATATATAAATTTAGGGGGGTTCTTAAAATTATCCCTACCTTTATGGATGCACTAGAAGAAAATGATTTTCTTGAAGAAATTAATCAGCTCAAAATATGTTTGGAAGAAAACAAAATTTCCATAGATACTCTAAAGAATCAACTTATAGAAAAGGAGAAGCACAATGATAAATTAGAATGTGAAATAGTAAGTCTAAGAAAGGATATTGATAAAGAAAAGACTTTAAATCTTAGATTTTCTAAAGGAACTGAAACCTTAGCTGAAATTATCAAGGTTCAACACTCTCCTTTTGTAAAGACAGGTCTTGGATATATCGGATAATCCTCTCAGTCTTCAGCACCAAGCTATCTAAATGCAGCTAAATCTAGCCTACAGTATTCTGTCACTCAACAAGAGAACAAAGAAACTTCACAAGTAAAGCATGACCACTTTAATACAAAGAACAATAGCAGAAATATCAATCAAAGAATTACCAATCAGTAGGTAAACACAAATAGAAGGTTTCATGATCACAGAAATTCTTCTTTAATGGACAATGCTTCTCATGTCATAATTTTGGTCATAAAGATGTTCAATGTGTTGCATACAAAACCATCATGACCATAGAAGCAAGAAAGAAAAGAAATGAGACTGGAATAAATAAGAATACTTATAAAAACTTTTCTCCTCTTCAAAATGAAATTGAATGTGCTTATTGCAATAAATTTGGTCATGGAGAATCTGAATGCAGGAGCAAGCTTCAGCCAAAAGAGCATATATCTTCAAGTTCCAAGGTATGGAGAAAGAAGAACTTACAGGTTGAGAACTGTGGCATAGCCTTATTTGCAGAAGGGGAAGAAAATCAATGGTACATTGATAGCGGATGCTCACAACACATGACAAGTGATAGAAATAAACTCTTTGCATACAATGCACTAAAAAAAATGTTGGGCCAGAATTTTAATCTACAGATAAATTACACTTCCCTAGGTAGGTGTTAGCATAGAAAAACATGTGAAAGACTGTACTACCATTTCTCCTAACTCAGAACAGATACACAGAGAGGATTGGATGCTTACTTGTTTCAATCGCTTCCAAATAGCTCCTTTCTGTCGCTTCCACTAAGCTTCAAATTCAAGCGGTTTTGTTGGTTGAATGCTTCCTGCAAGAAAGAACACTGAAACAACAGAAGATGCAATAATATAGATATCTATTCAAGCTATTTAGCTAAATCAGTTAAGCATAAACTACATTCATCAACCAAGATCTTGCAATATGGAAAATCAAAGTAAACATAGATGCATGTAGGGAAAAACAAGTACTCTCTATTGATGATAGAAGGAGAGGTTACAACCTAGTGACTGATTTGAAGTGACCTTCCAACAGATTTCCCAAGTTTCATCACAGCATAAATCTCTCTAGTAGCAACTCCACAAATCAAACTCTTTATTGAAATTCTCCAGCATTTCCCTACTCAAATTCTTCCTCCTCAAACACTTAGATCTGTGTTCAATTTATAGATAAACTTTAGGTCATTTTGTAATCAATAACATTCCAAAAATAGGCAATACATGTTTCCAGTCATGTATATTTCAAATGGACACTTGGATCTGAATATTGACACATGTGAACCCTTCTAAAAGACACTTGCCAAGTGGAGATTCTGGAAAAATAAGAATTTCGCTCCCAATGTGACCAACGCACCTTTGAATGTTGGGAAGTGCTCTGCAGAGTAGCCTTGAATGGGGCTACTTGCATATTGTTATACAGTAATTTGTCACCGTCCCTACCATTCCCCGTCCCGTACAATGGAGGACCCATTTTGTGACCTGTGAACATTGTCATGCCTTGAAAACGTCATCAATGCATTCCTCTAAGCATGAGCTTCAATTGCCCTAAATACATCTCCTTGAAAAAAATCATGAAAACATCTCCTTTTGCATTGGCGCGGGCAGACAGTTCACCACTCGCGCCAATGGGGAAAATCCTACAAAGAGGCCGCGCCAACTGACGCTCTGTCCTAGAGCAGTAGTCGCGCCAGCCATTTTAAGGAGTGTTTTTTTAAATAAAGATGGCGGAAGTTGTGTTTCAACAAACTCAGAAACCATTGCCTATCTTGAGTTGGGAGGTTTGGCTGCGGGAGTTCTATGGAAGGGAAGTGGTTTGCCACCTCCCATGGAACCTTCCTTGTTGATAGGGCCAATCCCATAATAATAGGGATCCCAACTCCCTCCTTCCCCATCTATAAAAGCCTGCTCAATTCCATGGCAAGCTAGTCTTGAAGTGCCTAAGCATTGAATCTCCAAATTCCCAAGAGCCTTTGTGCTATAAGAGCCCTCTTTCTTCCCTTAAGGCCGACTCAAGTAAGGAGACTATCGTCGAGAGACTCAGGAGAGGTTTGCCCTTTCCCTGGCAAGCTTTGCGAGACGTGAACGACTGGAGACCCATCCGAAGGAGACCACGACGTCAGAACATTAGTTGTAATCTCTTTCGATTGTTATCTAATGAATGATTACGATTATGGTTCCACTCTGTTTTCGATTATGTTAATATGAGTAGTATCTTTTCTGACTGATATTTAGTTGCGTATGCCGGATTTTATTGTATCTGTTTGTTTCTTGCACATGTAGGTATCCATCCGCGGAGATCGTGGAGGATCATGATCTCCCGAGGCTGAGGAACGGGAATGCTCTCTTCTTCAGATCGTAGCATTGGATTCCAGGTAGGCCTCCATCTTTGGTCTTTTCATTTCGTAACTAGGAACTTGCGTTGTAACATTTCGTGATTGTTGCTAGACCCCTGCTGGGCTAGTAGGGATCGCCTCTGTCCGCAGAGGGGATTTACCTCCTCAAAAATTGGCGACTCTGCTGGGGAGCGTCTAGATTTCACTGTCTCGTTTATATTGTCTCGTCTTGATTATTTTATGATTTTCCTTGCTTGATGAGCCTTCTGGGTTGGGTTCCTTTTCTGTTTTTTACTTCTTGGTTTGCTTAGTATACATTGATCTGCTTCTGGAGTAGTTCTTTTTTGTTTTTGGCTGAGAAACTCGACTGGCGCACTTTTTAGCTCGACAGTCGCACAAATTGGCGCATATTGCTTTTGTTTAGCCCGCGCCAATTGCTTTCTGGCGCCAGTTGCAGCCTTACAGTCGCGCCACTCCTGTAAGGTTTTTGAGTTTGCTCAGTTTTGAGCTCTCTGGGTCTGGTCAGTGCTTTTCTTCTTGATTTTCTGACTACCTGAGTGTGTTGGAGTCCTGTTTGACTGGGAATTCGCCTCCGTCCTTTGGTTGTTTGCTTTTATCTATCGATTTCACGTTTTGAGCCCTAGGGCATCTAGTGGCTTAGTGTATCGAGCCCTCCTTGGGAGTTTTGGTGTTTCGTTTGTCCGATCGACTTCCTGATTGATTCTCCACATCCTCTTAGTAGTTTTTCATTGTTTTGTTGCGATTTTTGGGTGATTGCTCATTCCTTCATTCGCATTTCGTTTGGTCTTGCATTGGGCCTAGATCACACAGCCCATTGGAGCCTTTGAGTCTTTTCTTGGTTTTGAGAGACTTTGGTCGATTTGGGATCTGATTGCTTGTGTTGTTGAGTGAAATTTGTTTGTTTTTCTCTCTCAATATCGTTTCTCAAGTTGTTCCGTTTGTTTTCAGTTTGTTTAGTGCATATTAGCTATCAAACGTTGAAAATTACAAAAAAATCTCTTGTGCTTTTGGTTGAATTAGTGCAAATTGTAATCTTTTCGATTTTGCTAGTGATTAGTGATTTGAATGAAAAGTTTTCAATTTCATTAGTTGCATTAGAGATCTCATTGTTTTTCTTCCGATCATTTCGTTTGTGTAAAATCTCTCAACTCTTCTGTAACTAGTTTTCATCGAACGAAATGTTGGACTGTGGCATGTAGCTTTGCATTTAAGAGTCTTTTAAGACATTACATACGATAGGGCCTGAAAATTGAAACTTAATTGAAGATAAACTTTAAAATCTATCCAATTAACCTAAGGCAGCATTGAAATCTAACGAAACATATTTAGAGGTCTAGGCTAGAGACGTGTTCCGGCGTCTTTAAACCTAGTAGCTGTCGTTCGCCTTTTGGCTTTAGACAGCGCTAGTACGGACTTGTGCTCCCCGTACCGTCGCGTATATAAAGGGAGACCCCTCTAGGTTTCAATCCTTTATCCGTAGGAAGCCGAGTCTGCCGCCCTATACCCGTGATACACCGAACACAGCATTCGGGGAGATTGCCTGCACGTACGGAAAGTCCTTGGTTGATTTCTATTTCATTATTGAAACCAAGGTGTATATTGCAGTTCACGGATATTTGGTACACCCTTTGTGCCTAGTTTTTCCTGAGCAGTCATTTGGTCTTTTCTGACTCCCTAAACTTGAAAAGACCGTCGAGCACTTGTCCTTTCACACTTGTATCAAATCTGAAAGAGATAGAGTCATCTTTCTATCATTTCTCGACTTTTAAAATATGAAACGGTAGAGTTTCTTACTTTTCAATGTGGTAAAATTAATCACCCACGATTACACGCCCGCTTAGATATTGCTTGTTGACTTTTTGATCGTGTGTCTTAACTCGTTTTCAGCCCGTGTGTGTGTTTGCTTCTTTTTCTCTGGTCTTTTGCCACAGTGGCGGAACCTTCGGTTTCGTCTACTGGTAGTCCTTACACGGACGATTCTTCAGAGGCTTCCCAATCCTCTGCTGAACCACAGCAGCCTATTGTTTCCGAGTTTCCTGACGGGGGACCGGTTCTCGCTGAGCAACCCTTTGGAGGACCAGTTGAGTTCAATTGGCCCTTTTCGGACCCTGTGTCTGAATTGAGATTAGGAGCTGATTTCCTTTCTCTTACCTTGGGTTCGCCTTTTGTTGCTGCTGTATTTCCTCCTAGTCCTCGCCGTCTTTTGCATGATTTAACGGCAGGATCAACCATGAGTGATTCTGGTGAGGAAATCCCAACGTCTGGTGAAGACTATCAGTTCTTCCCGCGAAGATTGTTTGAGGGAGACAACTCTGAGCTGGCTACCATGTCAACAGCCAGTCCTTCTTTACCATAGGGATACAGATCTCTGGGTCAGATCATTTCTGCTGCAGCCTCTATGGGAATATCATCTCCTGCTTCGAGGCCAGCTGCTACTACACCCGGGGTGTCTCCTCAGACGCCCGTCACTTCTGTTCCCGTCCGGCCCACTGTCTGTGTGGCCGCCTCTTCTCCTGTTGTCTCAGCCTCTGCTAATAGGGCTGGGCCAACTCCTGAAGATGTTTATCTAGCTACTGCCATACCGGAGAACATCTCTCCAGAGGAGTATCGGTTATCCTTGCAACAGCCGAACGCCGAGGTTGGACCGTCCTCCCAAGATCCCTACCGATCTTACTTTTCGCACTATGCACAGGATGGTACTCCCATGTATGCTTTCCCAGGTCAGTATGACGAGCACGGGGAGATTTTACATCTACCCGCTCCTGAGGCTTATCTCTATGCTCAAGGTTTACCGTTTAATCAGGCTTATAACCCGCAGGGACAACCTTTCCAAGGCCAACCTACGGGCCAACCTGGCTATCTTTATGATCCACGGGGGCAACCCATTCAAGGCTATCCTTTCGGCCAACAGGGGCCATCGTACGGTCCGCAAGGACAGTATTATAGCCCTTCTGGTCATCCTGTTCAGCCTCAGCCGGGGTATCAACCGGGACTGGTCTATGGTCCTGGGGGGAAAATCCAGCCTTCTTTACCGATGCAACCGCAGTATCCTGTTGTTTCTAACGTTGCATATCATCCAGGACCATCCTATGGTTCTGCTTCAGGTCAAACCGGTTTCAAGCAAGCACCTGGTCCTGTTCCACCACCGGGCCAATCGGTTCATCCGGTACAACCCGATGTCCCGCCTCTAGGACAACTGGCCCATCCGGTACAACCTGGGGCTCACTTACAACCAGGTCAACCTGCGCAACCGGCGCCTCTTGTCTATCCGGGTCAGCCTGGTCATTCAGGTCAGCCCTTGCACCCGGGTCAACCTGTTCACTCAGGTCAGCCCTCTCAGTCGGGTCAACCTATTCATTCAGGGCAGCTCGCTCATTCCATTAACCCTGCACAGCAGCCGGTTCACTCAATGCCGCAGCCAAATCAACAACTGCGCCCTACTTATCAGGCTCCGCAGGGTTCCACTTTTCCGCAACCTACTCATCCTCAGGGTGGTTATTATCCTCATGGTCAGTCTCAACCGAACTATAACCACCCTAGAGGCTCTCAGTATTATCCTCCTCCACCCGGTTTTACCTACACTCAGCAGCCAAATCCAAACGCTGCTTATACAGGGCCGACGCATAATCAGGGTCCGTACCCTGGTTATCAAACCCCACACTATGGTTACCAGCATCCAAATCAGTCTGGTTATACGACCTACGCCCCCTACAGTCAGAATCCTGCGGGACAGAACCCGTGGGGGCAAGGATATTCACAACCATCGTGGAGTATGGGTACCGGACCTCATCCTGGGCCTGGCATGGCAGTTAATCCTCCATTGCCGTTCCTGGCTACCTTGGAACTGTCGGATGTTTCAAAGTTGACCAATGATCCGATTTTACATAATCTGTATTGGCCTCCGGTTCCCACCAAGATACCAGGTGATTGTCCCAAGTTTGAGGGGAAAGCTGGGGAGGACCCCCAGGCGCATGTGATGACGTATCACCTTTGGTGTTCGTCTAACTCTTGGGTCGACGATTCGATTCGCCTGCGCCTCTTCCAGCGTACTTTAACTGGAGCTGCTGCTAAGTGGTACATAGAGTTATCCCGTGGCATTTTTCAATATTTCAACTCTTTAGCCATGGCTTTCCTCACGCATTTCCAGTTACCGGTTCGGTATGAAGCCGGGACGCACCTCCTGACTTCCCTGAAGCAGGATAAAGCTACTCACATCTCAGATCACATTCATGAGTGGCGGCGCCATCGTCGACTGATCAAGTTTCACATACCTGATCAGATATTGACTCACTGGTTCACCACCTCCTTTGTGAATAAAATCGCTCAGGATATTGCGATGGGAGCGTGCGTGACAGAGGAACAAGCCATCGCGCGTGCCCAGTACCTGGATCTTGTCTATTCACAGTCCGGCATGCTTTATGACATCTTGACTGATGCTCCACGGCCCGGAACCACTAAGGCTCCGCCCACCCCTGCGGTGGATGGTGTCATTGGTTCTGTCTCTCAAAATTCGAAGAAATCTTCGAATGGGAAGCAGAAGGCTAATTCTTCCAACAATACCTCTGCTAATCCCGCCTCATCCGATTCTGGTAAAACCGCGGAGGTGAATGCCGTTCAGGCCAATCCTACGGACAAATCCTCCAAGGGGAAGAAGAAGGGCAAAGGAAAATCTAAATCTGATGCCCCGAAACTAGAATCTAAATCTCGTACTGAGGATGGCTCCCAGCGTAAACCGAAGTACCCTTGCCTCATCTGTGAAGGGGACCATTATACTAAGGATTGTCCATGACGATCCGAGGTTAGTCAACTTCTTAAAGGCCCTAAAGGGACTCCGGCTGTTTTGAAAGAGCCATTTCCATCTCAGCAGACCCAGATGGTCGAACAGTCGTCACCATCTGCACCGTTTGGGTCTCAGGTTTTCATGATGAAGACTATTGCACCTATCTCTGTCGCTACGCGGTCGAAGGATTACAACGAACCACGGCAGGCACCCGGGAAGGCAGTTGCGGATGGCCCGCCTCCCCCACCTGTCTCCGGTCCATTGGAAATCGAGAAGCCTTCTCTTGAACCCGTTGTGAAGCCACCTCCCAAAGGTGTCCTTCGAAGATCTTCTTATAATCCAAACGCTCGTGCCGCTCAACATTACAGTATTGTTGAGGACCTGGCACAGGCGCCATGTGCTATGTCTACACTTGAGGTTCTTCAAAGTTGTCCTTCACAACGGAAGGCTTTACTGTCTGCGATCGGGAGCATTGATCCCGCCGACTCGAGTCTTCTCACCTTCGATCTGGAGAATTTTACTCCCCGGCTTCCACATCAAATTGCTTTGGTTATTCAAGTCGGGATTAACGGTCTGAACATTCATAGGGCTGTCGTAGATGAGGGTGCATCTACCTGCGTTATGTCCTCCACTTGCTGGAAGGCCATCGGCTCTCCAGCCTTGTCGTCGTCTCCCAATGCCCTTGAGGCATTTGATGGTCGGGAATCTAAACCCCTGGGCGTTCTCGAGAGTCTAGCGATCACATTACAGGGAAAAATTGTCAACGTAGAAGTGGAAGTGGTTGACGCTAAACTCAACTACAATATACTTCTTGGCCGCAGCTGGACCCATGCCATGCTCTGCGTGTCGTCCACCATCTTTTGATTCATTAAGTTCCCTCACGAGGGCAAGATTGTCACAGTGGATCAGTTGTCATTTTTCACCTCTAACTCTAAGAACAACGTACCATACGTGGATCAAATTTCGAATCCCCCAGACAGTGTAGGACCTAGTCTCTTCAAAGACCTAGTCCTCATGGGTATCTTTCCCGCACCGCCACCGCATACTGCTCAAGTCAACATGTTGTCCAGGTCCGATGACCCCTGGCTCATTCCTACACCTGAGCAGGTATATGAGTTTGGAAAATCCATGCCTTTAACGCCAGTAGAGATCAACTACTGTGAGATTGTTGCTGCATCAGATCCTCCGCCTCCTCAGCATGCTCTTTTGAGCATGGCTCTCGACGTCTACTCTCAATCCCCCTGGCTTGGTCAGGCTGATTCACCTGATCCTCGCAGAGAGACTTTTGCTTCCAATGAGGCTATCATTGAAACTATGTCTCTTGAGGAGCTACCTTGGGGCGATGGACATCATCGCTCCTCATTTATGCCTAGCTTGGGGGCAATGACTGATTGTCTGGAGCATTATGCTACTCAGGTTCCTTCCCCTCCTCTTCAAACACCCATCTTGACGCAAGAGGTTTTTCGAAGGGTAACCTGAGTAACATTACTCAAACTGTTCCAATCAACATCTCCGTTAAACCGGGGATCATTGAGAATATTCACGTGGGTGTGACTTGTTCTCCCGACGAGATTCAAGTCTATACTGAGCTTTTCAAAGAATTCAGAGATGTTTTTGCGTGGTCTTACGAGGAAATGCCGGGGATTGATCCCAGTATCGTAGTACACGAGATTCCAACCTATCCAGGTGCGAAACCCGTGCGCCAACGCTTACGCCCCATGCATCCTCGAAAAGCCACCGCCATCAAGGCAGAAGTTGAAAAACTTCTGAACGCGGGTTTCATTTATCCCATCCCCCTCATAGAATGGGTGTCTAACATTGTCCCTGTCGATAAAAAGCAGGGTACGATTAGAGTCTGTGTGGATTATCATGACATCAATCGCGCCTGTCCAAAGGATAATTATCCCACTCCGTTTATAGACCAGATCATCGATGACTGTGCTGGGAGTGAGATCTATTCTTTAATGGACGGTTTCTCAGGATATAACCAAATCAATATTGCACCTGAGGATCAACACAAGACCACATTCATCTGTCCGTGGGGTACTTTCGCGTACAAAAAACTCCCGTTCGGCTTGAAAAACGTTGGAGCCACTTTTCAGCGTGTGATGTCCTACGCTTTTCATGACATTCGTCATATCGTTCAGCCTTATATGGACGACTTGCCAGCCCATTCGGGTAAGCGAGAGGACCATCCTGAGCATCTCCGCCAGATATTTCTTCATTGCAGGCGCTATAATATCAGGCTCAATCCTCATAAATGCGTCTTCTGCATTGATTCTGGCCGTCTTTTAGGATTCATCGTCTCGAAAGACAAAATTCGCCTTGACCCTTTAAAGGTCGAGGCCATCGTAAATCTCCCATCACCTGTATCAGTTACCGAGTCTACAAGGGAAAGTGAATTTTCTTCGGCGCTTTATCCCGAATTATGCTGAGGTGGCCAAAGGATTCACTCGTTTGTTAAAGCAGAATGTTCCCTTTCATTGGGACGAAATTGCTCAGGAATCCTTTGAGAAGCTGAAGACGTTGCTTGTCAATGCTCCGTTGCTTCGTCCTCCGGACTACCACCGTGACTTCACTTTATATCTAGCCGCCGCATTTAGCACCATAGCCATGGTCTTGGTGCAGGATGACGATCACGGTGATGAACATGTTGTTTATTACCTGTCTCAGAACCTTCTCGACCCGGAAACACGTTATGCACATGTCGAGAAGTTGGCATTAGCAGCAGTACACACTGTACAATGCTTTCGCCATTACATCCTTTTGCGCACGATAACATTGGTTTCAGACTGCAACCCTATGACGTATATTCTTTCTAGACAATTACTAGGGGGCAAGTACTCCAAATGGATTGTCATCCTGGAGGAGTTTGACTTGGAGTTCACTACTGCTAAGTCAACTAAATCACTGGTCTTCGCGGATTTGATATGTTCTCTCCCTACAGACTCTACTCCCTCACACTCTGAAGACCATATACCGGACGAAACACTTTTCCTCATCAGTACTCGTGACCCTTGGTACGGTGACATAATAGTGTATCTTCAGACCTCGACATTTCGGTCTGAGTTGGATAAAGCTGCCCGCCGTCGGATTCGGCACCAGTCCCAACCCTACCGTATAGTAGGAGATACCTTATATCGCGTTGGAGTAGATTCGGTGCTCCGGCGATGCCTAACCTTGGAAGAGGCTGAGAAGGTCCTAAATGACTGCCACAGTGGCGCCTGTGGTGGACATATGTCCGGGTATGCTACTGCCCAGAAGATTCTGCGAGAAGGTTATTTCTGGCCTTTCATATTCAAAGACTGTATCACTGCAGTCCGTAAATGTCATGCATGCCAGATATTTCAGCACAAGATGCGCACGCCACCTTTACCATTGCATCCCGTTATTACCGTCGGCCCTTTTGCGAAATGGGGCGTTGATTTTATGACGTGTAACCCTCACTCGGCCGGGGGGCATGCGTATATCATTGTCGCCGTCGACTACTTCACCAAGTGGGCCGAGGCGATGCCTACACTAGCTGCTGACGGGAAAACGGCTGCTCAGTTTATATTCAACCACGTTATTGCACGGTTCGGGGTTCCTCAAGCCATCGTCACTGATCACGGTACTCACTTCCGAGATTATATGATGGCGGAGCTGACTTCAACGTTGGGCTTGCGTCACGACAGCTCGACACCATATTACCCTCAAGCGAATGGTCAGGTTGAAGCAGTGAACAAGGTTTTGGTCACTATGCTTCAGTGAACGGTTGGTATTCACAAATCCAATTGGCATCTCCAACTGTTCTCAGCTCTCTGGGCATATCGAACATCTGCAAAGAGTGCAACTGGGTTCACACCATTTCAATTGGTGTATGGCCTGGAAGCAACTCTTCCGGTTGAATGCGAGATTCCTTCATTAAAATTAGTTGTGGAGCTTCTACCTAATACTTCTGCTGAGGAAGAACGTCTTCTGTATCTGGAACGGTTGGATGAAACCCGTCGTCTGGCTGCTTTGGTTATCAAATCACAAAAGAAGAGGGTCAAAACTCACTTTGATCAATCTGTTTCTCCTCGTTCCTTTATTGAAGGGGACCTCGTCCTCCTGTACGATCAAGCACATGATAAGCTTGGAGCGCCCAACAGAGGCTGAGAAAGTCTTAAATGACTGCCACTGTGGCGCCTGTGGTGGACATATGTCCGGGTCTGCTACTGCCCAGAAGATTCTGCGGGTAGGTTATTTCTGGCCTTCCATATTCAAGGATTGTATCACTGCAGTCCGTAAATGTCATCCATGCCAGATTTTTCAGCGCAAGATGCACGCGCCACCTTTGCCATTGCATCTCGTTATTACCGTCGGCCCTTTTGCGAAATTGGGCGTAGATTTTATGATGTGTAACCCTCACTCGGCCGGGGGGCATGCGTATATCATTGTCGCCGTCGACTACTTCACTAAGTGGGCCGAGGCGATGCCTACACTAGCTGCTGATGGGAAAACGGCTGCTCAATTTATATTCAACCACGTTATTGCACGGTTCGGGGTTCCTCAAGCCATCGTCACTGATCACGGTACTCATTTCCGCGATTACATGATGGCGGAGCTGACTTCAACGTTGGGCTTGCGTCACGACAACTCAACACCATACTACCCTCAAGCGAATGGTCAGGTTGAAGCGGTGAGCAAGGTTTTGGTCACTATGCTTCAGCGAACAGTTGGGATTCATAAATCCAGTTGGCATCTCCAACTGTTCTCAGCTCTCTGGGCATACCGAACATCTGCTAAGAGTGCAACCGGATTCACACCATTCTAATTGGTGTACGGTCTGGAAGCTACTCTTGCGGTTGAATGCGAGATTCCTTCGCTAAAATTAGCTGTGGAGCTCTTACCGGATACTTCTGCTGAGGAAGAACGTCTTCTGTATCTCGAACGGTTGGATGAAACCCGTCGTCTAGCTGCTTTGATCATCGAAGCACAAATGAAGAGGGTCAAAACTCATTTTGATCAAGCTGTTTCTCCCCGTTCTTTTATCGAAGGAGACCTCTTCCTCCTATACGATCAGGCACATGATTAGCTTGGAGCCGGTAAACTCTAGCCTATGTGGCACGGGCCCTATATAGTAAAGCACATTTTGAAAAATGGGGCCTACGAGCTTATAGATTATGAAGGAGTTCCGCTGGCGCAGCCCAGGAATGGGCTGTACCTTAAAAAGTACAATGCCTGAAATAATTTCTTAGTGTGGCGTGTGTACATAGGTGTGTGATTGTCATTTGTGTGCATGTATAGTGTTGTGTGCTTTGTAAACATATTTCTGCTTATCGGGTCTTCCTGGTTGTGCATATGTCTATTCATCCATTTGTTGGTTTCGCGGATGGTGCCTCCCGTAGTACCATGAATCTGTCTTCAGCAGCCTGGGTAATCTACGATCCTGCTGGTGAGTTGATTGACCTGCAAGGAGTGTGTCTAGGACGTACCACGAACAACATTGCGGAATATAGTGCGGTGTTGGAATTATTAACCGAGGCAGTAAACCTTGGTATCCGTGAATTGCTCGTGTATCTAGATTCACAACTTGTAGTGTTACAGCTGAACGGACACTATTCGGTAAGGAACCCGTCCATCTTACGTCTGTATTTGCGTATTCGATTACTGGAAAGGAATTTTGACTACATTACATATCATCATATACCCAGGCATTTGAATACATTAACAGATACAGTAGCAAATTTGGTATTAGACAGAGATTTGCGCAATTTATAAATCATCATTACATGTAAAGAAAGACTCATCCAGAAATAGATATGTATATATATAGATATCGAAATGTTTACATAGAGTGTGTCACATAAAACTCAAAAAATATACATAATCGTCTTAGTACATCCGGAGACGCTATGTCTCTCAAAAAATAGGTGTGGTATAAATCCTAAGGACTAATCCACATGGTGCTCATGATAGCACGTGACTGCACGCACTAAGCGCCTCAGGATTCGGTGGATCCGACTCGGAACTCCCACCGTGTGGCGCTGGTATGCCATCGGTACGTCTGCCAGCCGGGCATAGT